>JAXCMG010000008.1:32888694-33025429 GCA_034642415.1 Podarcis siculus
TGGAGGATCCATGAGGATCCGTGTAGATCCGCCTTTTATCCAGACCCAAAAAAACAAAAGCCTATGAGGTGACCCAGCATCTTTTGGAACAAAAGAGTCCATCAAGCAGCAGTCAGGAGCCCATGAATCAGAATGGTTCTGTTGTTCATCATGATGTGCGAGTCTGTAGTGTGGAGTGGTATATGCTGTTTTCTAAAATAATTCAGAGATATTCCTGGTCTCAATGCAAGCCTTGTCCTGTCCCTTTCACTCACCAAATCTTTGCCCAACAGAAAACATTTGACTAGATGAGCCTTGAACCAGCAGACTCTTATATTACATTCACATGCATTGCAGGGGATTGATTGCTCAACCCTATGATTTGATGATTCTATCTGTCATTATTAAAAACTTTCCCCCCCTTTAGGCTGCTCACACGCCATACACTTCAAGCATGTTTCAAGTTTCATTATGCTTTTATATGTGCTGGAAGCCGCCCAGAGTGGCTGGGGAAACCCCGTCAGATGGGCGGGGTTGAAATGATAATTATTAACATAATTATTAAATTGTTATGAGCACACACACACACACACACCCATAGAAGCCTGTGAAATGTCCAGTATCCTTAATGAACCAGTTACCAGAATGGTTGGAGGTAAGTGATGCGCTTGCAATGTATGGTGGCTTTGCAGTTAGTCTGGATTTGCACAGCTGTTATCTTTTTTTTAGGAATATTATTTAAGAGGGGAAAAGAAGCTAAATGAGGCTGTTACATGATTTTTCTCCCCCCCCCCCATATTGCATGTACATCCTGTTATAGGAATTCTAAGGTCTCATATATATATAAATCATATGTTCATAAATGTACAAGGCAAACACATACATAAGTATATAAACCACATGTCTGAAATAGTACAGGAGAGCAATCCTGAAACCATGTTGACTCTCCCAAACTGACCTCAAATATTTCTTGGTGAGGAGGAAGGAAATGGGAAAGCTTCTCCATTGTCTTTTGCTTACTGTCTTGAGGATGTATTTGTGTATGAATAGGGTGCACCTGTGACCTGGATTCAGGAACTAAGTATTTAGCATCTCAAAAGGAATGGCCAGGTTGCCCAGGTAGAGGAATCAGTGGCTATTATCAGATATCCTGACAAAACAGGAATTTTGTTGGAGACCGCCTCCTTCTGTGATGTACAGTGGTACCTCGGGTTAAGAACTTAATTCGTTCTGAAACTGTACCTAACCTGAAGCACCACTTTAGCTAATGGGGCCTCCCACTGCCGCCACGCCACCGGAGCACGATTTCTGTTCTCATCCTGAAGCAAAGTTCTTAACCTGAGGTAATATTTCTGGGTTAGCGGAGTTTGTAACCTGAAGCGTATGTAACCTAAAACATATGTAACCCGAGGTACCACTGTATGTATGATGTTTTGGGGGGGGGGGTCTTGAGCTACAGGGCGGGCAATTTCAAGTGTCTATATAAGGGCTTGTGCACCATTGTTCTGGGTCCCTCCTGCCTCCTGCGTGTGGTAGTGAGCGTAGGGATGCGGGTGGTGCTGTGGTCTAAACCACTGAGCCTCTTGGACTTGCCAATCAGAAGGTTGGCAGTTCGAATCCCCGCGACCAAGTGAGCTCCCGTCGCTCTGTCCCAGCTCCTGCCAACCTAGCAGTTCGAAAGCATGCCCGTGCAAGTAGATAAATAGGTACCACTGCGGCAGGAAGGTAAACGGCGTTTCTGTGCACTCTGGTTTCCGTCACGGTGTCCCGTTGCGCCAGAAGCAGTTTAGTCATGCTAGCCACATGATCCGGAAAGCTGTCTGCAGAAAAACGCCGGCTCCCTCAGCCTGAAAGTGAGATGGGCACCGCAACCCCATAGTCGCCTTTGACTGGACTTAACCATCCAGGGGTCTTTTACCTTTTTACCTGGTAGCGAGTGCCCTGTTGCAACAGTTAATAAAGATCAGGCTTACTAGCTGCCTTGCTTCTCAATATATCTGGTTGGCTTCTGTTATTTTCTCCTTCCGATAAGCGACCTACTTAAGGACTCCATACAGGCTCTTGGATACCCCATAAGGGAAAAGGAGCAGTATTTTCTTATAGCAACCCAAAGGTCAGTTTTTTAGTACCTACTTTTTCCATTACAGAAAAACAATATGCATATGCAAAAAACTCACACCAATAACAGTATCAGAGCAAAAGCAGATTGAAAGGAATTAAGCCACAGCAGTGTAAGAAACTTCAAGAGCTTATGGATGCAAGCGTTCAAACTCTGTTAAGTCAGGTAAGCTGTCACATGATCTCCCAAACATGAAGCTGCATAATATTCTATTTCTGGATATTTGGAAAGATGATGTCTTGGACAAAATGAGTCACTTTGTATCCAAAGTCCAGGCCAGTTCTGACTTTTGTTGCTTTCCTTGTGTTATCTCCAGTGATAGTAGAGTCGAAAGCCTTAACAAACAGCAACTGATTTAAAAAACGACATGGCTGTACAAAGCTTCTGTCACTCATTTTTTTAAGCGTTGCTGACATTTAGCACTCGAGTACATTTCTTCCATTAAATCCTCTTTATTGATCAAGCTGAAGGTAAACATTCCTTAGATATGTGTATCTGGGTGGCTTAGCCTCTAATTCTAAAACCAGCTACTCCCATTTATTTTGTCCAGCTGAAACAATTATTTAGTCATTAAAAGGGCTTGGAACAACTTGCCCCAAAAAATACAGGAGCATGATGCATGCCACATGAAAGGGCAATCAGTTCTTCCTCTAATAATTTTTAGTTACACAATTCTTGCTACGTAATTATTTAGTAGGTAAATAATCACCCTGCATTCAAACCAGTAGTCATATTTACAGTTAACACAGTATCTGATCCACTATTGTCTAATATTGAGCTTGTGACCGCAATGTTTTGTCTGCTTTTTTCTTTTAAAATCTTTTAATATAACTACTATAAAACTTCCTTTGAAATTTGCAACTTAAAAGTGGGAACAGTATTTTAGAATTCAATTTTAAAATCAGTTGTTAGGTTAGGAGGTATAGCCACTAAAGGACTGATTTATATTATTCTTTAGAAATTTAATAAGAATAAGAATGGGACTAATACCACCCCACCCATCTGGCTGGGTTTCCCCAGCCACTCTGGGCGGCTCCCAACAGATTTAATGATAAGATAAAAGCGATGAAACATCAGACATTAAAAACTTCCCTAAACAGTTCTTTAGAAATTACACGGAAGGCAGAATTTCATCAGGTTTGGCTCTCCCCCCATCCCCAATGGGCTATACAAGTTCTCTAGGCAACCCTAGTTGAACTACAGTCAGAAAAATTGAAAAGTTTGTCATTTGGAATATTATGCAAAAAGTTACTTCATTTAATGCTAAAAAAGTGTTATCGTATCAGATTTAAATACTGCAGTGGCTGATAATGAAACAATGTTTGCATTTAGGATCTTTTAGTTCTTAACTGCTAATTTTAAACGAACTGATAAAGTGCACATCCAACGAATGGGCCGGAGGACATTCCCATCTGCTCCCTATTTCTGTTAGCAACAGTTGGTAGAGATAGGATATAGGCCAGGGGTAGGCAACTTAAGGCCCAGGGGCCGGATGCGGCCCAATTGCCTTCTAAATCCAGCCCGCGGACGGTCTGGGAATCAGCACGTTTTTATGAGTAGAATGTGTCCTTTTATTTACAATGCATCTCTGGGTTATTTGTGGGGCCTGCCTGGTGTTTTTACATGAGTAGAATGTGTGCTTTTATTAAAAATCCATCTCTGGGTTATTTGTGGGGCATAGAAATTCATATTTTTTTTCCAAAATATAGTCCGGCCCCCCACATGGTCTGAGTGACAGTGGACCGACCCACAGCTGAAAAAGGTTGCAGACCCCTGATAGAGGCCTAGAGATCAAGACAAATTGCAGGCAACTTCTTACTTCATATTTCCCCCTCCAACTCTGCACGGTTACTGGGAAGGAAGGGAAAGACTACTGGTATTCAGTTCATGAATTATGATCTGCCCATCACATCTTATACTATGTACTTTGGAATAAGTTCAGTATGTGGTGCATGACCTGCACTACTTTGCCTTAAGGTTTTCAGTTTTTATTCTTTAAATGGAATATGACTATGCAAACCAAACCCAGTGACCCAGGTTAGCTGTCTGGTTAAGACTCACTTGATGCATGAGTAATTTCAATGGGGTAATTGTTACTCTGTACTGCAGCTTTCATTAGTCACAGTGGAATCAAAAGCAAAATACAAGTGAAACATGGAAGAGGCAAGCCTAAATGATGATTTAAAGGTAAAGGTAAAGGGACCCCTGACCATTAGGTCCAGTCGTGGCCAACTCTGGGGTTGTGGCGCTCATCTCACTTTATTGGCCGAGGGAGCCGGCGTACAGCTTCCAGGTCATGTGGCCAGCATGACTAAGCCGCTTCTGGTGAACCAGAGCAGCGCACGCAAATGCCGTTTACCTTCCCGCCGGAGCGGTGCCTACTTATCTACTTGCACTGCCGTGCTTTCAAACTGTTAGGTTGGCAGGAGTAGGGACTGAGCAACGGGAGCTCACCCCGTTGCAGGGATTTGAACTGCCGACCTTCTGATCAGCAATTCCTAGGCTCTGTGGTTTAACCCACAGCACCAAAATGATGACTTAGGCAACCCTAAAAAAAGGAGTTAAGTCATCTGTCTCCTTCTCGGGAAAATCTACTATGTAAATAAGCTACACATGTCTGGCAGAAATAAATGGGAGCATAGGAACTACAGTGCCTGAAGACTGTCAGAAAGGTTGTGCATGGATAGCAGTAACCAGAGGGGGAAATGACCGCTAGGAGGAATGCAGGGAGAAGGGACACTGTGGTATATCTGCAGCAGCACAACCAGACGCCTTCATCTGCCCTAGCTGCAACAAAACCTCTCTCTCCCCTATCAGTCTCTACTGCCACAGCAGGCGCCGTAACCTTCCAACAGTTTGACTTCAACCCCAAAGGCGCAGTCCTCCATTGTCTCCTGAGACAGATGGATGCCAATAGTGACCCGTACTTTCTGGCCACATCATAGGCCATCTAACGTGACAATTTTCACGTAAGATCAGGCATCTCACATTGTGTAAGCAAGCCTTAACCTGCCATGTTAGCTTACGGAAGGGAAGCAAAATGGTGCGTTGATTAATTCATTTTTAAAACAAATGAAAGACTTCTTAGGGCATTTTTTCTTTAATCTGAATAAATCACAGAAATCAGATTTGAGGGGAAATGTCAAAAGGCAGACAGAAAACCCTTAACACATCAATGTCTTAGATAGTTGTTGAAAATGCTTCTTACTCAATTCTTCATACATTTTTAGTACGTAGTGTTTCAAACACTAGCCCTACATTACAACTATAATTCTATTTACAATTCGTTATGCTTGCTTCTTCTTATTTTGGTACAGTGAACTGTACTTAACAATGCACTGTACTGATATGATCAGTCTCAAAGTCATTCACTTTATTAATATAAAACATTGATATTTTAACAGACATTTCCAGAGTCCAAGGAAAGTATAGTTTATTGAAAGTAGCCCATTAGTGCATAATCACTACTAGCTTGAATTCACACGTCTCTGTGGGCAGAGTCTTAATTGAAGCAAGGTGCTTTTCTTTGCTACCAAGTCACAGCCATTCCCCATTCAACAGGGGGAAACACATGCCTCTTCCTTAGGTTACACAAAATGATTTATCCAAGAGGTATTTGCCACATCAGGTTTTTTGTGCATATGCTGATACAGGGTGTGGTAGTACCAAACACTGAAACAAAGACCTTAAGCTCTTAAGGCAAAAAAACCCCCCAGTTTACAGTTCTAATCAAGCCTGCAGTCCACCCTTAATTTTCACAACTTGCGTAAAGCACAAGGGGGTGGATGCGGAAATCTGGAGGCAACACATTATGGTGTCGTGTGTTTCCCATCGCGTGGCAATTTACAGCCGAGTACAGGCAATGAATGTTTTGCACGTGTCCAATATGTGTGTGACTGCACACGTGCGACAAGGAAGTATCCGGAAAAGGGGGTGTGGGCACAACAGAGCAGAGCGGGCTTATGCAAACTCAGTCCACAACCCCCGTGCAAAATGGTTGTTCCCTGTACAAGGCCAGATATTCCACTTGAGACAGCATTTCTACTAACTGAAACAGGGCTCTCATTTTTGCGAGCCATCTCTGGAAGTTTAAAATTATTTAGCAGTTTGAACTGAAGGCGAAATATCTCTGTCTTAATGAACCCAGCCACTAAGGTCAGCCAAAGCGGAAAAGAACCCAGTTCTACAGATCATTTTGTAAGTTTAGATACTCTGGACGTTTTAGAACGATCAGCTTTGTCGGGAAAACATTATTGATTGGTTTAAATTGGTATGAAACAAAGACTTTAAATTTGACCACAGCCCCCTGAACCGATAAGGCATGAAATCCATTACAATGGAGTCACAGCACTTGCTAGTATAATATTAACCTGGCAACTCCTGCAGCTGGAGATAAAATCCCGGATGTAAAATAATAACATTAAAAAACACCCAAAAAGCATTAACTGGCTACTTTACAGCATTTAAACCATACTCATCTCTTACAATGGAGAACTTGGGCAATTCCCCTTCTTTTCCTAATGCACTTTGCGTTACCACAGCTGTCTTAAGTTTGTGAAACATTATGCCTATGCTTCAATCAAATTACTCATTCTCCTTTTGAGACTCATTTATGCTAGCTTGGCATCTATCCTGCCAGTGCACCTAACATAATAGAACTAGGCCTGCCCAGCTCCTTATGCAAAGCCTTTCCTCCAAAGATATACCACTTAAGTTTGATACGTCTTGAGAAAGTCTTATTCCTCTCCCGCATAGCTTTGAAAGAATAGCACACATCTTGGGAGTAGAAAGTCTTGTTGTAGATTGTTAGATAAGTGGCACTGCAAACTGTTCCTTCCGCCAAGGGAAACAAGCAGTCAATGCCACGTTTTGGTCAGATTGCTCGTAGTTTCGTTTCTCCTGCTTAATACTTGTTGATCCCAAAGATTCTAACTCCGTGCAGCTGTGGCAACTTCGGAATAAGTACGCTTAAGAGAGAAGCTGTGTTTAGGATGAAATGTGCCGGATCATATTTTGTGTAGAAGCTTGCCAGGAAATACCTGCAGAAAAACAAAGGAGGAGTGAATACAGGGCAGAAGGAAAGGAATTTCCTTTTTATGAAGGTACCACTTCAGAACTGACAATTGGTTCAAGGGGAAAATCTCAGCAAAGAATATGCATTTATTACAAAATATTTCCAACTGCAGAAGTCACAGGAACTTTTAAGAGATTAGACCAGGTGTAGGCAACCTGGGACGCGGGTGGCGCTGTGGGTTAAACCACAGAGCCTAGGGCTTGCTGATCAGATGGTCAGCGGTTCGAATCCCTGTGACGGGGTGAGCTCCCGTTGCTCGGTCCCAGCTCCTGCCAACCTAGAAGTTTGAAAGCACGTCAAAGTGCAAGTAGATAAATAGGTACCGCTCCAGCGGGAAGGTAAACGGCATTTCTGTGTGCTGTTCTGGTTCGCCAGAAGCGGCTTAGTCATGCTGGCCACATGACCCGGAAGCTGTACGCTGGCTCCCTCGGTCAGTAAAGCGAGATGAGCGCTGCAACCCCAGAGTCGGCCACCACTGGACCTAAATGGTCAGGGGTCCCTTTACCTTTAGGCAACCTAAGGCCCGGGGGTGGATGTAGCCCGATCGCCTTCTAAATCCGACCCGCGGACAGTCTGGGAATCAGCGTGTTTTTACATGAGTAGAATGTGTCCTTTTATTTAAAATGCATCTCTGGGTTATTTGTGGGGCATAGGAATTCGTTCATATTCCCCCCCCCAAAAAAAAATATAGTCCGGCCCATCACATGGTCTGAGGGACAGTGGACCGGCCCACAGCTGAAAAAGGTTGCTGACCGCTGGATTAGACTTTCTGGTATGTGGTTTGCAAGACAATTAGCATCCATTCACAAAAGCACTTTCCCCAAGCACTCAAACCATCATATACAGTATGTCATAAATCATTACAACGAGTAGGAAGCTAAAGGAGTGGAGATGCAAACAGACAGTGACTTACCTACAACAAATTGCCATGTTTATACTATGGTATAAATGGTTTATATACTGTAGCTGAATGCCAGCAGTCTACTTGAGATATTTCAGGTTGTTGCATAACGTTATTTGCAATACCTTCTGAGCTGCCAATGGACAAATGCATTCCTCTGTATAGTTCATGTTTCACAATCTAGGTTGCTACCTTGCTTGTTTCAGAAAACAAATGTTCAACAGAGTGCCCACGGGGCATTCTTAATACTTGTGAGCATTACCAACCGTTGTAATAAGGTTGCTCAAAGTTTGACTCTGGCTTAGAATACCATGGATACTGCATTAGTTGGTGGAAAGGAAAGATCCAAGAACAGGAAAAAACAATTAAAAGAGTCTTCACTACAGTAGGTGTGTGTATCCTGAGGGCAGGAACAGCAATAAGATTATGTTTCTAAGCAGCTAAACAGAAAAAAATGAGTTCTTTTGTTTGAGGAATTACTGAACTCAGTGGGACTTACTTCTGAGTAGACAAGTAAAGGATTGTGTAAAACATATGTGACCCCAATATTATTTTTTGCAGATTTCACAGTTACCCTATGCAATAACTGATTTTTCGCATCAAATATTACTGTTTCACAATTTCCAGACTACAAACACTGCCATAGTTGAACTTGAAAAAAACAAAGAAACCTACAAAATAATTGGAGAGATTGTGAAGAATTTCCGGGAGGATGTAAACTGCACGCCGTAGTCCAGCTGCTCCCAGTGCGTCAGCAGTCTTGCTTTACCTTGGTCAGGTGTTTCAAATGGTGTCCCCTTTACAGCATGCAAAAATACATACATTCCCTATGGAGAAAAAATAAAATAAAAGAAGTCAAGCGATGGCATTATTAGAAAACCACACAGAATCTCTGCAAGAAATAATCATGCCACATTATGAACTGCTATTGAACGAGAAGAGGAATTTGTTCTGTGTTTGCATATGTACCCATGCTCGACAAATGACTACGCAGAAATGCCAAGACAAATGGTGATTGTCCTCAGTGGCTGGCCTCCATGTCACACACCCCTTAGCTTATTATTTTGGAAAAGTTGAATAGTTGATAAAGAAACAGACTGTGTGGTCTTTCTCAAAACCCTATGAGTGGGGGTGGGCTAACTTCAACCAAAGCAAAAACTTTGGCCCTGCAAGACTCCTCTGATTTTGAGCAACAACAACAAAAAAGGGGGGGGTTAAAGTACACATAATACTGGATGAGGCGAAGGGGAGAGGTTTAAAGTTCTCTACTCTATTTAGGGATTTAATGGGGATCCAGATTGCGTCTTCCCTGCCCATCAGACTGAACATGTGATGATCCCTTCTCTTCAGCTGATCTGCACAGAGAGGGGCACCTACACTAATGTTGGAAGGCAGCAATGTTAAGTACCGTATTTTTTGCTGTATAAGGCTCACTTTTTCCCTCCTAAAAAGTAAGGGGAAATGTGTGTGCGTCTTATGGAGCAAATGCAGGCTGCGCAGCTATCCCAGAAGCCAGAACAGCAAGAGGGACTGCTGCTTTCACTGCGCAGCGATCCCTCTTGCTGTTCTGGCTTCTGAGATTCAGAATATTTTTTTTCTTGTTTTCCTCCTCCAAAACTAGGTGTGTCTTGTGGTCTGGTGCGTCTTATGGAGCGAAAAATACGGCAAATCCCAGTGAATGCTACAGGCCTTGTTTCTGAATAGAACTGCCCAGGACTGAGCTGCAAGTCCCACCAATGTTGGAGAAATTCGCAGCTGGGGGTGCGACCCAAATAAGCTGATTTAAAGGCAATTTAGAGGTAGGGACAGTGATGCCCCGGTGAGTTTCACGATAGGAGCTCTCAAGTAACAAGCTGCTTATTTCTCAAGTATGTCTCTTCAGGTGTCAAGGGTGTTAAGTGTCCTCAACATTGCACTCCCTTCAATTGAAGGAGAACATAGCATTCCAACCGCCCATTTTCCAGGGGTTTCAAAGTCAAAATGGTTTCGTAAGGTTCTCCCTTCAATTTTTGCATTGGTCTTGTGCAAAACAGGTTGAATTCCCAGGCTGCACCCAGTTGGGAAATTTCTGAAACGTTAAGCAGCATATAAATGTTTTCAATAAATAAAATAATCAAGTCTGTGATACCTAAAGGGCACGGCAGGACAAGGCGGCTCCTGAATCTTCACTCTAAATCACCTTTTCCCCCTCAACCACAAACTGATGGTGCAAATTGAAGGCAGGGCCCGAAATATGACTTTACTGTTGTGGTCTCCCCACATGAACTCCCTTTCTTCATATATCATTTGTTCCCTTTTCAACGTCAAAAAGTACAGGAAGACTATTTGAATGCTCCAGGTGCTTTTAGGAGCAGCCCTGGAGTTTTTTTTCCCTCAGAGAAGAGCAAAAGAAAAGGTAGTCTATAAGCTGGTACTAGAAAGCAATAATTTTTAAAATAATGGCCAGTGTGTTTCTGGAGCTTTGTGTGTTACTCCAGTACAGTAAAAGCAGCTCACTTAAAATTATTTCCTTTCCCTACAACCTACAGGTTAATTAATAGCAGATAATGTGCAAATTATTTGAAGTCTAACATCTCACAGTTCTCCATTCATAGTGCCTGAAAATGAGCAAGTTCTAAAGGCAGCATTAATACTGGCCAGGAGTAATTCATCAGAGCTGAGATATTTTATAGGTATGGCACTTAGTAATATTCCCAAAGATGCCTCTTGTGTCAGAAGTTATAAATTTGACTCTTTAAATGTGACATTTAAGGTAAACAAAATAAGAAGCCACTTTGGTTTGCTTTAATCAACCAAATGCCTCCCTGCATAACATTATACAGAGATTTGCCTGCATCAGCTAAGTCTCTCGGTCCTTTCTAATGACCCCAGAGGCCTAGGCCCTGAGGAGGCACTTTGTTTATCCAGGGGAATATGGCAGTCATAGCATTTCTCATTAAGATTTTACTGCATGCTTAACCTGTTGTGCCAAACAACTGCAAAGCGTTTGCAAAATTAAACACAAGGATCAAAGCTCATCTATATGAAGGTGGTTGCTTCAGTAATGTATGGCTTGCAACCTAACCCCATCTCTGTGAAGTTAGCGCTGGACAGTTGAGAAGGAGAATGCAACAACAACAACAATTTCTTATTTATACCCCTCCCATCTGGCTGGGTTTCCCCAGCCACTCTGGGCAGTTTCCAACAAAATATTAAAATCCGTCAAACATTAAAAGCTTCCCTAAACAGGGCTGCCTTCAGATGTCTTCTAAAAGTCTAGTAGTTGTTTTTCTCTTTGACATCTGGTGGGAGGACGTTCCGCAGGGCGGGTGCCACTACCGAGAAGGCCCTCTGCCTGGTTCCCTATAACTTGGCTTCTCGCAGTGAGGGAACCACCAGAAGGCCCTTGGTGCTAGACCTCAGTGTCCGGTCTGAACGATGGGGGTGAAGACGCTCCTTCAGGTATACTGGACCAAGGCCGTTTAGGGCTTTAAAGGTCAGCACCAACACTTTGAATTGTGCTCAGAAACGTACTGGGAGCCAATGTAGGTCTTTCAAGACCGGTGTTATGTGGTCTCCGCTCGCTGTCTCTGTCTAACTGATGTCCTTTCCACAAAGAGTGGGAAATTATCAACCCAGAGCCCCATTATCTTCACAGAGACCTCTGCAGAAATCTCCCATTCCTCTATGGAGGAGCTAGTTGGAGAGCAAGCAGGCTTCTTTTCTTGCAGTGGTTAAGTGCCTACTCCTTCAAGAAATGCGAGAGGACCCCAGAAGCACCCCTGGCCATTTTCAAAGGGAGAAGCACACGCAGACCAGTAGGGAAGTGGCCCATAGGTTCTTGAAGGACTCTACACTCTGCCAGTTGTGGGCAGCAAAGCGGGTTCTTCTTCATGGAGAGCACGTGTTGCGGTGGGGGCAACCATGACATCCCCTGTTGCTGGGCAGGTTAGTATGAATGGCCATGAATTTGATAGGGAACCTCCAATTGTTGCTGGGGGAAATTTAATGTTGCAAAATTGTTTGATTGATGGGGGTCCTATTCCCTGTGCGCAGCGTTGAGCTTCCTCTTTCTGCTGCGCACATCGGATCACCCCCCCACCCTCCCTATATTTAGGGTTTGTTCGTGCTGACCTTGCTATGCCTGTCATGGGGTCGTCTGCTTTGGAGCAGGGGCCTGGTAGGAATTTTTACCATTTGGATGATTGGCTGCTGCCATTTGGATTTTTGCCTACCGCGTAGCAAATGGTCACAACTTGTAAGGTTGCGGTTAGGCATTGGTTAATTTTGGTTGGTGGAGGGGATGTGGTTGGCTGTGCCTGTCCCTCCAATGCTGCTGCAGCAAGGGTATTCCGGTCAAGGAATCCAGGGGCTCGCCATGCTCTTGTCCGAACCCCTGGCAAGGGGCTAGGGCCACGCAAGAGCCCCTGGGAGCATTTGGGGACAGGTGAGAGCCTGGCAACCAGCTCTTTTCTCTCCCCAAAAATGTTTACCCGTACTGACTTCTGCAGGCTTGCTGTTGTCAGTTCTGTTCCTACCTCTATATGGGAACGGATAGTCACTAACCAACGCCTAAGCAACCACTCACATACTGTAATTCAATAAGGTTGTGGCCAAAATTATGCCAAAACCCAGAACAAAGGTGTTGTGTGAACTGTGTCTTTATTTGGGGGTGTCCTGGGGGGCCTCGACACGCGAGTAACACCACCATCAGGAGGGGACCCACAACCCTCAAGCAGCTTAGCTGGGGAGAATCCAGCGCCCTGGATTGAACGCAATTGTTGCTCTAGAGGTCCAATGAAGTCATTTAAATTCCTCACGAGTTTTCAGATGAGCAAGAGTGCTTTCAATGGCCATTTTATTTGAATATTCCTAATATTTATTTTGGTCCAGGGGGTCACAAAGAGCCGGACACGACTAAACTACTAAACAACAACAAATATTTATTTTTGTTCCTGTTTTATGTCCTTGGGTGTGTTAACAGCCCCCCCCCCAAATAGATCATTCTGCATCCAGACAATGAGATTAAACATTTTATTTATCGTCTTGGGAACGGAATGAATTTATTCCAATGACATTTCTGTTTTGACGAATTTCAAGACAATATTCGACAGCCTCAATTGTTTTCTGGGAAAGGAGCCTTCCCAGGCCTCTACCTCATAACAGGTATCCTAGTATCACCTTTCTTTCTCCGTTGCTTTGTAGGGTACTTACCAAATTGTGAATAACATTGGTTAAGGTCCATGCAACCGGAACACTGAAGAAGGGGATGCTCAGCAAGACAATATGAAGCAAGCCAACCCCAAGAGCGTACGTGAGCCACATTCCTCTGCTGTTCATTACTCTTGTGTTGGGGTTTACCTCACTGTGGGCAACCCCGACGTTCATCTTCTTTTCTTATTCTGAAAAGTAATATTGCAGAAAGGTTGACAGAAAGGATGCTTTGTCAGGGATACCTGTTACATTCTACATACCACTGGAAGACTACAGACGTGACCATAACAAGTAATTGCTGCACAAAACACCTTTAGCATCTTTCTCATAGGTCAAAACAGTGTACCACCAACTTCTGGCTTGCTTTTTAACTGCGCTGCAAAATTACATGCACAGTATCTCCATTTTTACAAGTAGACCAACCCCTACCTAGCAGCAATGTTTGTGGCTTAGTGTATAAGAAGTGCTCGAGTTCAGAGGCACTTTAGTTTCAACATACTTTAGTTTCATTTGCCTTCAAGGCAACAAAAATTCCACGTATATCACACACACACACCTCCCCTGCAAACAAAGAGTTAAGACTGATGGAAGTTAAATTTTTTTGAATGTTTATAAGCTGTCAGTTTTAGAGATTGCTGCAATTTTATGCAGTTAGTCAATCACAGATCAATTTTATGACCTTCCATAGAAGAAATAAGTCCCCCCCCCAAATTAGGGAGGGAAATAAGTTTTGCAAGGCTATTCTAGAAAGTGTAATCAATTCCCTACTCAGAAATTAAGCATCAAATGTCAAAGTAGTTAACATTACCTAAACATCAGGCTTAAAAACACACACTGAATGCTTATTTCAATGCACTTTACGCAATGTAAAATCAGTCACAGAATTCTGTACACACAAAAAGGTCAATTAAAGAACAGGTAAAAAGGTAAAGGACCCCTAGATTTGTTTATATTTTGGATGAAAGGAGATGAGAGAGTGTAAGATCGTCAATTTCCTAAAACTCAGTCTTCTTTTTTTAAAAAAAGAGTTCAATTGCATCTTCTTAATAATGGGATCCAGTTTTGTCATTCAAGAAATGACTGACACCAAGGATGAGAATAATTTGCATTATGTTGGGAATAGAGACTTTGTGTCAGGTCCGAGTCTTATTTCCAAGGAGGCACTAGCAAGTGCGTTGTCAATTTTAAACAGAACGTTCACTCCATTTTCCCTTTTGCATTTTCCTTATCCTACTAGGAGATGCATAATACCTGACTGGTGAAGGATGCTTCCTTGAAAACAATGTTCACTTAGGCTCTGGTCCCTCCAATATGTGATACTCACCCACTTGAGTCCCCAAATGAGAATATAGTTTAATGTAAATTGACCGCACACAAACACACAGAGTAACAATTATTCTCAAGACCAGGCTTCCTCAGCCCTCCAGATGTTTTGAGACTACATTTCCCAGCATCCCTGACCACTGGTCCTGCTAGCTAGGGATCATGGGAGTTGTAGGCCACAAACATCTGGCAGGCCGAGGTTGAGGAAGCCTGGTCAAGACTGGGAGCAAGATCCTCAAGACGAATGAGTACAAGACCGAAGCCACATCAGCACATAGACTTAGGGCGTTAAAAAAAATGTGCATACTTGAAAATTAGTCACCGTCCCAGTAAATCAACCAGGCTCATCTAGCAATAAAACTGCATACTTTCTCGAGAGTTGAACTTTCTAGGACTGGAGGTGTTTGGGGTGCTACCTCCACTAAAACCAAAGCTCTAAAACGGCTTTAGTGGCAAGTATACGGGCATGTCGCTTGCAAACAACACCCGGCTATAAAAGAAAGCGGAGAAGAACTCTTTCCCAATAGTTTGCTTCCAGGGCGAGAGGCCATTGTTTCACCACGTTCTTAAAATGTGCACGCCTCGGGGTGCATTCCTGCTTTGCAACAGGATACACAACTCCTGTACGTCTCTCTCTATGGGGTGCAGTATATATGGGGAAAAGGTAAACATCGTTTCCTCCTCCTCCTCCTCCGGTTCACACCCCAGTGTGGGCCAAGCAAAACTGCACGTCTATTTCACACCCCACTCCCCAGCTCCGCACAGCTCAAGCCACTTTTTGCGTTCAGCAACCACCACCCCCGTGCATTTGTTTCGGCAACGCCTGCATCCATTTCTCTCTCTCTCCTTGCCAGCAGCACACCATCGCCACCAGCCCCGACACACTGAGCATGGCAGATGCAACGGGCTCGGCCCGAGACATGACGGCAGCTTACTGAGGATCCTTTGTCTCGAAGCGGAGAGGTGCGCCTTTGCTAAAAAAGACGGGGCACACGCCTCTAAAGCAATTCCTGCATTTAAATACCAGCAGCAAGAAGAGGCCTCCGTGCAATGCCTATAGGACGCAGACGCAGCAGCAGCAGCAGCAGCAGCAGCAGCAGCAGAGCTCTCTGCATTGTTCCCCGAAGGGTGCAGCCGCCTTTTGTTGCGCAGAGGAGCCGCGCTTGCACGGAGCGCACGGCCCCGCGCACTACCGCCGCCACCACCAGTTGCATAACGACGGCCTTGGCGAAACACACACAAAACCATCCATGCACCTACCCGCCCCGCGGCACAGCGCGCCTTCTTCGCCCTTACCGGGAGAGGAGATGCACTCGGCGACGGACCCTCCTCGGCAACCGCGGCTCGCTTGCAAACGCTGCCCGCCCCTTCTGGCCACCGCCGTGGAACGTTGCCCTGGGAGCAGGCGGAGCAGCTGATTGGCCGGCGCGTCTCGGCCCCGCCCCCGCCGCTCCCCCGGCCGAGGTGTGCGCGCGCGCGTGCGTGAGCGGCGTGGGGAGCGGCTGGGAGCGCGGCTCGTTCCCGGAGGCGGAGAGAAGGGGGAGTTTCTTCGGCCGGCTTGCGTGGCCGCCCCGGAACAGGTAGCGGAGGGCCGGCCTGACGAGCTGCTTTTTTGGGGTACAGGGGGGGCTTTTTGTTTGTTTGTTTTCCCTCGCCTTCCTCTGGCCTCGCGGCGTTGCATCTGGGGACCGAGGTCCCTTCGTCCCAACGCCCCCACCCCCCCATATAAAATACAGTGGTACCTCGGGTTAAGTACTTAATTCGTTCCGGAGTTCCGTTCTTAACCTGAAACTGTTATTAGCCTGAAGCACCACTTTAGCTAATGGGGCCTCCCGCTGCCGCCCTGCCGCCGGAGCACGATTTGTGTTCTCATCCTGAAGCAAAGTTCTTAATCTGAGGCACTATTTCTGGGTTTGCAGAGTCTGTAACCTGAAGCGTATGTAATCCGAGGTACCACTGTGTTGCAATATCGGAGGCATTGCAATTCAATCGTGCATGCACCGAGTCATGCGATCGGTTATGTGGGGGTGGGGCTTACCTGCCTTCGCCCTACCCCACCCCCAAAATTTTATTCCAGTTGGCACCCCTGCTCCGAGGATCTTCCTGCGCTTTGCTATAGGCCTGGATTGTGGCACCGGATGCAAGCGAAGGAAGAAGTTGCGCCTTGGCTGAGAGATTATATGGAGGGTGGGTTTCGAAGCTTTCTGGGGCTAAGAAACTTCAGGTTCTGTTATTTTTGCCACATACACCCCCAGTGCAGTGGCATCTAAAAATCAGTATGCAATCAGTGGCATCAGTATGCAAATACAGTATTGCACATAGAATCACAGAATTGTAAAGTTGGGAGGGATCCACCAGGGTCATCCAGCCCAACCCTGCAACGCAACTATCTTGCCCGCAGTTGTCGCTTGAGCCATCAACTTTCTGGTTGTAGGAGTCAACTCCTAGGAACCGAGATCCTCTTCAGCACCCCCCCCCCTACATGGATGTAGCCAGGAGGTGCAAGTCAATTAAAAAAGCTTGATTAAAAAAAAAGCTTAACTAATAATAAATAAAAAATACTTAACCATTGGAGATAACTCGGTTCTGCCCCCCCAACA
This sequence comes from Podarcis siculus, assembly GCA_034642415.1. NCBI lineage: Eukaryota > Metazoa > Chordata > Lepidosauria > Squamata > Lacertidae > Podarcis > Podarcis siculus. The sequence goes on from JAXCMG010000008.1 coordinate 32,905,884, forward strand.
TAATCCTGAATATGCCCATGCCCCCCAATAAAATATTTGAGGGGGCCACCCCTGTCCAAGTTGATGGGCATTGCCATTCAAATGATATACATGCACCGTGTCTTGTGGTCAATTATGCGGGGCAGGGTTTACCTGAGGGCCCCCCACTGTGCCGCGACAACCACCTTCACCTTTTTAATTTCTCTGTTGAAGAGTGGGAGGTAGAATCACTTTTCCACATTTTTTTAATTGTGTTTTTTGGTAAAAAAGAGCAAAAAGGGGGAAATTTATTGCGGTGTGAACACCATCCACATCCAGAGCGCTGTGGGATGCAGACCTTTAAAGCCCTAAACGGCCTTGGTCTAGTATACCTGAAGGAGCGTCTCCACCTCCATCATTCAGCCATCATTCACTGAGGTCCTGCGCCGAGGGCCTTCTGGCTGTTCCCTCGCTACGAGAAGCCAAGTTACAGGGAACCAGGCAGAGGGCCTTCTCGGTAGTGGCACCTGCCCTGCAGAACGCCCTCCCACCAGGTGTCAAAGAGAAAAACAACTACTAGACTTTTAGAAGACATCTGAAGGCAGCCCTGTTTAGGGAAGCTTTTAATGTTTAATGGGTTATTGTATTTTGGTGTTCTGTTGAAAGCCACCCAGAGTGGCTGGGGAGGCCCAGCCAGATGGGTGGGGTATAAATAATAAATTATTATTATTATGGGATGTTTTGACTTCTTTCCTTCCCAGAGTAATAGCCCAGTCGCAAAGCATGCACAAGTAGGGAGAAAGGGGCGCCCATCGCATGGTGTGGGTCTTGCTGTCAACAGGATTTCTTGGGAGTGTTAAATTGTGCTTAGGTGCTATGTTGGGACTTTCCATAGGCACCTGGTTGGTGACTGTGAGACCAGAATGCTGGACTAGATGAGCTGTTGGCCTGATCTAGTGGGCTCTTCTTGTGTTCTTATGCAGTATCATCTGCAAATCGTAGAGTAGGAAGGGACTGCAAGGGTCATCTAGTTCAACCCCCTTCAATGCAGGAATCTTTTGCCCAATGTGGGGCTGGAACCCACAGCCCTAAGATTAAGAGGCCTCGTTCTCTACCGTAGAGGTTTTCAAGCTTTTTGAGCCCACGGCTCCCTTGACCAACTACATTCTTTCTGGTGTTAGAAACTGAGATATGAAAGCTAGAAGCTAAATGGCGCCTTATACCTAGCTTATGTACGCAACAACAAAATGTCTAGGCATGGCTTTTTTTTAATAACAAGAATGCAAAGATAAATGAATGAACTGCAGCTAAAATCTTAGGTTCATTTTTCACATGGTCTAAGTCCTCATCTGGAGACTGCAAACAAAACATGCTTCCCCTGCCTGCTCCCCCTAATATTCCTAAGAGGGTATCTTCTACCGCATTTTTCGCTCTATAAGACTCACCAGACCATAAGATGCACCTAGTTTTGGGAGGAGGAAAACAAGAAAAAAAATATTCTGAATCCCAGAAGCCAGAACAGCAAGAGGGATCGCTGCTTTCGCTGCACAGCGATCCCTCTTGCTGTTCTGGCTTCTGGGATAGCTGCGCAGCCTGCATTCGCTCCATAAGACTCACACACATTTCCCCTTACTTTTTAGGAGGAAAAAAGTGTGCCTTATGGAGCGAAAAATACGGTATATTCTCCAGAGTGGCTGGAAGTGGGGAGGCAGAAAAAGGTCCTCTTTTCCTTCCCCTGTGCAGTTTTAATCTGAAATCTTAGGCACAGTACTGCGCCCAGAGTTCAGAAACTTTTTGCACTAATAAAATTCCCTGTCGCAAAATGCACCTAGAACAATGGGAGTTTCGAACGGCGATTCTTTCTATGGCTCCCCTGTGGAAAAACGTGCTCTGAGTCTCAGGAGCTCATTTATGTCACCCCAGGCCTGCCGGGCTGTCATCTCTTCACCCTTTTTTTGGACACCCTTCCTTGTGGAGGGTTCCCTCAGCCCTGTCTCCCCTCTCCTTGGGAATCCTCGCCTGCTTAATCCGAGGCCACCTTAGCTTCTGGCCACTGGCACCCCCTGGCCAGCCACAGAGGCACAATTTGCCAGCAAACTGCTTTGCGTGCCTCTGGAGGCAGAGGCATAGAGGGCAGAGGAGGAAGGGAAGGAAGGAGGGAGAGAGGGACAGAGGCCGGTGCTGCTTGTGGCGCACCTGTCCAGCATTCAAGGCACCCCAAGGTGCCATGGCGCACTGGTTGGGAAGCACTGTTCTGCCAACTAAGCTAATCAGGTAAAGAAAGCCAGAAAAGCAGCCTCTGGGGAGGGAGGGATTTGTGTTCTCATCCTGAGGCAAAGTTCTTAACCTGAAGCACTATTTCTGGGTTAGCGGAGTCTGTAACCTGAAGCGTATGTAACCTGAGGTACCACTGTACTGTTCCAGGCCAGTACCAGGAGCATGGGCAACGCCTTTGAATCAGTGTGGTTGCATTCAGTCATTGGCTGGTCCAGTTTTTGCATTTAACAAACATACAGTGAGAGGGCATGGCGTATAATAAAGTGCATGGAAGTGATGGAGTAGTCTCTGTCCTCTTCATAGAGCCAGGTTTAGGCACCTGCTATACAAAGGGTGTGTGGGACGTGGGTGGCGCTGTGGGTTAAACCACAGAGCCTAGGACTTGCCGATCAAAAGGTCGGCGGTTTGAATCCCCGTGATGGGGTGAGCTTCCGTTGCTCGGTCCCTGCTCCGGCCAACCTAGCAGTTCGAAAGCACGTCAAAGTGCAAGTAGATAAATAGGTACCGCTCCAGCGGGAAGGTAAACGGTGTTTCCGTGCGCTGCTCTGGTTTGCCAGAAGCGGCTTAGTCATGCTGGCCACATGACCCGGAAGCTGTACGCCGGCTCCCTCGGCCAATAAAGCGAGATGAGCGCTGCAACCCCAGAGTCGGTCACGACTGGACCTAATGGCCAGGGGTCCCTTTACCTTTACCTGTACAAGGGTGTGCTGTAAGGTTGCCCCACAGGACACTGGGCACACATCACCCGGTCAGACACAAGGGCCACACATTGTAAGAGCACCGCGGGATCATGCCAGAGGCACGAGTCCAGTGGCCAACCAGATTCCAATGCAAGCAGGAGCTGAGTGCAATAGTGCCTTGCTCTCCCCACTGATGGTTCCCAGGAGATGTTCTTCAGAAACGTGTTGCTTCTCATACTGTCCTCCCGAATAATGGCTCCCAGCAGACAGCTCCCTCCAACTTTGCCCAACATTGGACCTCTTCTGTATAGCAGGAAGGCTTGATAGCCTCACTGTGAAAAGAAATGGAACATGTTTCTTTTTTAACAACCCAACCAAGATTACACTACTCATACAAAACGAGAATATAGTGTGTATTCCTTCAGGGATATTCCTTCCATGTTCAGTCTAAATCACTCACCTCAATGGATGAGCTTTGTTAACTACTTTGGATTGACTGCCTTGGACCTCAGTGGGATGTATTATGGGGGGTTCTGTGTTTGAATATACCGAAATCAGTGTTTTGTAGATCACAGTCTATAACTAATAAATTTATATTGTGATTCTTCTCTTGAAAATATATCTACACATTAAAAAACACCCGTACATAATCTCAGTGTCTCCAGTTACAACTGAATACAGTTGTCTCTGGGGTTTCACATGCTCATGTTAACCCATGGTTGGCTTAGCATGTCATGCAGTCTGCGTCACAGTCACATTCTTACAATACTAAACTATGTCTGAACTAGTCTATCGACAACAAAAGAGCAGTGTGCTCTTAAAATACACTGTTTTTTTTTTGTTTTTTTTTTGCAATGCAATCTTGAAAATATTCAGCAGTGGGTCTTTGGGTCGTTTAACCTTTCCCTCCCCATCGGCCCACTTCCATCAAAACCTGAAATTGGTCCCTGAAGGTAAACCAAGCATTACAAGAACACAGCTGTCTATATTTGAAAGGGATGGCCTACATTTTTTCCACTAACAAATTGATATTTACTGAAGTAGGCTCTGATTATACATGCAGCATGCAACAGGTACTGAGTTCAGTTAAATGACACCTGCAATTTAACATCGTTTCATGCTTCTGTCTTATTTTATATTTTACTCCAGTCACTTCTGTGTTGGAAATGAGCAATTTTTAAAAATTATTTTTTAAAAACTACGTTCATAAAATTGTGCTATTTATATTTCCCCGTTCAGATTTGATCCTGAAAGCCTGGAAATGAAGCAATTGGCAGCAGAAACTATCCGTCTGGTTTCGAGTTCACAGGTGATAACGTCTGTTGTCAGTGTGGTTAAAGAACTATTAGAGAATTCTTTGGATGCTAACGCAACAAATGTTGATGTTAAATTGGTAAGTCATATTAAGCTGAAACTGGAATGTGGATGGGAATACAATAATACTCATTTGTTGTTGCATGGAGGTTTGAATAGTGCGTTCTTTTATATAATTGTGCTTTGAAATTTCACAAACACCTTTCTATCAACATCTGATAATCTTTGGCAGTTTATATGGATGTATAGCTTGAATTCACGCAGGTACCGTATAAATCATTCTGAAGTTCCTTAAACCTGCCAAGCGCAAGGAAATTGAACTTTGCTGAAATGCAGATCCCTTTGTTTGCGTCTATGATCCAGAGATGTTGGGTTTTGGCTGGTAAGTTCTTGATTGAAAATGTGTGCATATAATTGTAGAGCTCCCTATTGAACTCAAGATTTCATTTGGAAAGGAAATCATATTTTTGCATATGACTATTCATGTGGAATAATTACTAACATTCAGTACATACCAAAAATAATAAGTGTTCCGCTGAGTGTGCTAGAATATGATTTTCAAATTTATTTTTTTAATTCAAAGTTCCAGATAATATCAAGTCATTGAAACAAGTTTGTGGACTGGTTCTATGACTTCTGTGGGGTTAATCATTTGTTTGTTTGAGGATCACAATTTACATTTTACAGACTTTACTCACTTGAACGCTGTTTACTTGAAGAAAGCTTCTGGTAGCCTATTTAAAAAAGGAGGGAGTGACCGGTTTTAGGAAGGGGTTGACAATAAATGTTTTCTGAAATGTAGAGGTCTCTGCTTTTCCTAAAACATATTTTATTTTCGTAAAAAAAAAATTCCTTGCAGCAGCAGCAGAATTCCTCTTAAAATACTGCACCCTGTAAGATCAAATGCTCTATTTTCTGAAGGACACATGAGGAGTCTCTGTGCAGAGGCGGTAGATTTGTTGAATATTCAACTATAAAGCATAGATTTAACTCTTATTGCTTCTTTTGTCTTTGAAAACACTATTTTCAGGTTGTGTGCACTCCTCAAATACTGGAAGTGGGGGTCATATAGAACAAGGCAACGAGTTGCTGTCTGTTATGCCGTAGGTCTGGACTAGATCCAATGGGCTTACATTACAGGACGGTGGATTTTAGTTGCACGTTGGGAGGAACATACTGATGGCAGTTTGGAAATGAACCAGTTGTCTGGATGGGGTGATGAACTGTTCCTTGCTGAAGGTCTTTAAGAAGATTTTGGATAGCTGTGTGTTGAAATTATGGCCCTTGAACCGAACAGGGTTTAGGATTGGGATGAAAGCCATGGGACCCATGTACCCGGAAAAGGGTAGCATAGACTCCAGGTGCAAATCTACAAGTTACATTGCGGTAACCGTGTGCCACCAGATTCTCTGCATATCTGTGTGTGTTTCATAAGTAGGCAGTCGGCTTTCATGTGGGATTGATTAGCAAGGGAATACCAGTGTCAACAAATATAATGTGGAAAACAGCCCTGAGGAATTACGGATTTTGGACTCTAGGGTATATACACGTGAACCTCTACAAAGAGCAGGTTTTCCAAGATTTCTCTTGTATGTTGCTGCTCCTTTTGACAATGTGGATAATCTGGTTTAACTTGCCTTCAGGACTAGCAATCGAAACCAAAGGGGATTGTTTGAGAACGCAGAAGTCTTTCCAGATACAGTGCCGGCTGATAATTTTCTGAACTTTGCTTGCAGTCTTTTGCTTTGTTGAAACATTTAATAGATCGCACTTCTGCAAAACAACAACAACAACAAAAACAAACAAACACCTGAAGTGGGATGCAAAGCATTCTAAGAAGCACTAATGGTTTGTGTATGATTTATAATACAGGCCGTAAATCTTATTGGGCTTGTGGGCCTATTTGCAAACTGAAAAAGCTGTTGTGGCTACTGCCTACATGTTGCAGCCATGTACAATTACAATTAACCCTTTTCTCCCCAGATCACAATTAACCCTTTCCTCCCCAGATATGACCCTCCCCCCCCCCCCCCGCGGAAATCACCACTCTCCTGCCACAATTAGGCTTGGGGAGAGTCCTATATAGTTGTAGCTCGGAAGTTGAACGGAATCCGTTCCAAAATGCTTGCAAACCAAGGCGCGGCTTCCGATTGGCTGCAGGAAGCTCCTGCAGCCAATCAGAAGCCGCGGGGGACGCTCGTGTTCCAAAGAACACTCTCAAACCGGAGAACTCACTTCCGGGTTTGCAGAATTCGGGAGCCAAAATGTTTGAGTCGCAAGGCGTTCATCAACCAAGGTAAGACTGTACTGGTTCCAGTAGAAGGGCCCCCCCCCCCCAAGTGTAACTGTTGCAGTGTGTGGGGGGTAGGGTCAGAGTGCAGCTGCCTCCTCACCTGTACTCTTCAGGAAGATCAAGCACTCCGTCTCATTAAACTTGTGGGGGGGGGGGAGAGCAAAAACAGTTTTCCCAAGCCTTATGGCTTAGGTGAGTGAGCATATTGTGGCAGGAGAGTGGTGATTTCCGGGGGGGGGGGGGGGGGGGTCATTTTTGGGGGGGAAAGGGTTAATTGTGACCCCCCCCCAATTGTCCCTCTGCAGTTGTATTTGGGTTTGGAAAACACTGTTATTTTGGTTCCAGTAGAAGGATGTTGTTGTTTTTTTTTTAAAAAAAAATCTTATGGATACGGGCTAAAATTTCATCAGAATTATTTTTTTTCCAAGTGAATTTTTATTGTTTTCCTTACATATTCTTTTCCAACAAATTGTAATAACACCATACATTCCCTTTGACTCTGCCGAGTCGCGACCCCCCTCCCTCCCCACAACTGGTATATTTACCCTCTTTCCATCGCACACATCATTCTCATATCAGTACTATTATACATTGGAGGTATTATGCCAATCCTGCTAGTGTCTTGATCTCTTTACAATTCTTCTTTAAATATTCAATAAATTTACTCCAGTTATTTCGGTATCTTTGATCTCCCTGGTCCCGGATCCTCCCTGACAGTTTGGCAAGTTCTGCATATTCTGTCAACTTCGCCTGCCACTCCTGAATAGTTGAAATATCTTGTACTTTCCATCTTTGGGCCAGAAGGGTTCTCGCGGCAGCTGTAGCATACATGAACAAATTTTGATCTTACATTTTAATTTCTGTTCCTATTAAGCCTAATAGACATGCTTCTGGTCTTTTGGGGAAAGTATATCTAAATATTCTTTTGAGTTCATTATAAATTGATTCCCAAAATTTTTTTAACTTATCGCAGGTCCACCACATATGAAAATAGTCCCCATCTGTCTTTTTGCATTTCCAACATTTTCTTTCTTTTTTCCTATACATTTTAGCTAATTTTACTGGTGTCAAATGCCATCTATACATCATTTTTAGCAAGTTTTCCTTTAGAGCCATGCATCCTGTAAATCTCGAATCTTGGTTTAAAATTTCATCAGAATTAATGTCCGTAGAATTTGTGGTACACCATAAATTGTGTGCATGCTTACAGGCCCTGTAGCCTATAAAAGTACACATATTTTCGGAGCTCTTTGACAATTATGGATATGATATGTATTGAGAAGAGTTAAACAGTGTCCGGTTATACACCTGATGTGTTTGTGTGTGTTCTTTTAACTAGGAAAACTATGGTTTTGATAAGATTGAAATTCGAGATAACGGTGATGGGATCAAGGCAGCGGATGTTCCTGTTGCGGCTGTGAAACACTACACTTCAAAAATAAGCTCATCTGAGGACCTTGAAAACTTGGCAACATACGGTTTCCGTGGTGAAGCTTTGGGTTCAATTTGTAGCATGTCTGAGGTAAAAGCCTAACATAGTTTGAAGTGCTTATTTGTTTGTAAATTATTCTGGATCGGCCTGAGTGCCGATCTCAGGTAAGGCTCCGTTAGGTTCAAATATTCCATAGTACCTTATCACATTTCTACATTTCACTCCGGGTACCATGTGTTGCCTTCAAACCTAAACTTCTGGATTCAATGTAGTAATTTAGAAGATGCTAACAAGGACACACCCATAAATGTACAACATCCGTCAACAGAACTTAACCTCCTCACGCAAAACAAGCCGACAGACTTGCTCTTAAGAGTCTCTTTGTCTTAAACGACCTCGGCCCAGTGTACCTGAAGGAGCGTCTCCACCCCCATTGTTCAGCTTGGACACTGAGGTCCAGCACCAAGGGCCTTCTGGTGGCTCCCTCACTGTGAGAAGTGAGGTTACAGGGAACAAGGCAGAGGGCCTTCTCAGAGGTGGCGCCTGCCCTGTGGAACGCCCTCCCACTAGATGTCAAGGAAATAAACAACTATCTGCCTTTTAGAAGACATCTGAAGGCATCCCTGTTTAGGGAAGTTTTTAATGTCTGATGTTTTATCATGTTTTTAATATTCTTTTGGGAGGTGCCCAGAGTGGCTGGGGAGGCCCAGCCAGGTGGGCAGGGTATAAGTAATTATTATTATTATTATTATTATTATTATTATTATTATTATTATTGATAAAGTAGCACAGGTTAGTACATGGTGTGTGCACAAAGGATGCTAAAGAAGGAGAGGAGGCAGCGGCAAGGAAATGGGTATGGTGTTTTGTGTGGAAGGAAGAGTGAGGAGGATGGAGGAGGACAGAAAAGGGGCAAAGAGGATAATGTGTGCATGTAAAAGTGTGCTGCACAAAAGCAGAGAGAATATGACTGGGACTGGGGTGATATATCAGTGTATTGTCCAAAACTGGTTTGAAGTCCATATTGTGATGCCAGTTTCGTAATTTTTGACCTGGCAATATATCGTGAATCGTGATTTTTGCATAACACACACACACACAATGTGAGAAAAGGCTTCTCTCGATTCCTGCAGCCCCCATTAACTCTAACGGCTCAGCTCTCCCCTCCTGCCTCACACAAGAGGCAGCAAATCACAAGAGGAGGTGCCGGCAAAAATCACGATGCAGGAAAAACCGTGAACCCTGCCAATGCTCCGTCTTTATTGCAGACATGGTGATATATCGGTATATTGCGACGTTTGGTTGGCGACATATTGCGAGGTTGAAAACCAGATCTCTCCCAGCCCTAGATAAGACACGGAAATAGGGGGTGATCAACGTGCAAGGGAGAGTTGAGGAAAACTGAGGAGGAGGGTAGAGGAAAAAGGAGTGAAGGTTATAATTGGGGAGAGAGGGAGTAGGAGGCATGGGATTGGGTTCGAAGATAAAAGGGTCTGCAGAAGACGTAGGGGGCGACCTCACAGCTACGCAGAAGGTGAGAAGGGTGTGTAGCAGCTGCAATGTGTGGGGGGAGAAGGAAGTGGAGGATACAGGAAGCTACCCATAAAAGTGGTTTGGGTGCAAGGAGGGTTGCACAGAAAGAGGGGGAGCACATGGGTATTGGCCTGAAGGTGAAAACAGGTGCACAGTGGGGCTGCAAAATGGAAGAGAGAAATCGCTTTGGGATTGGCAGGGGACAAGCGAGCTGAGTTGTCGTATGGGGTAGCCAAGGGGAAGCTCCAGGCGATTAATATGTGGGAAGATGGCAGCAGGGGTTGGCCAGCAGGAGAGCAGCCTCTACCAAATGATTTTGGAAGCTTCCGATTGACGCCAGCACCTTCCACTTCTAGGTCCTGATTACAACCAAGACCGCTTCTGACGATTTCAGCACCCAGTACCTGTTGGATAGAAGCGGTCACGTGACTTCTCAAAAGCCGTCTCATCTCGGACAAGGTAGGGCCGTTAACAGGATTTATGGGGAGGAATTCAGTATCGCTCTCTTTGGACCATTCCATCTGCAGGAGCGTTTTGGCTGGCCAGAGAAAACAGTCCCTTTGCTCTCCTCCCATCGCGGGCTGGGCGGGGTTTTTGGGGGGAGAAGATTGGGGGGGGAGCTATGTTGCCCTAGTGGGAACCCTTGGGCTGGCTTCCACTTGCACTGGGTTAATTGAACCCAGGCCATTTTCAATACCATATTGGCCTTGAATATAAGCTGCACTTTTTACCCCCAAATTCCAACCGTGAAAAGTGCAGCTTAAATTCGCGACCTTACCAAAATTGGCTTTTACGACATCGCTGCTGAAACAGACATATGGTAAAACAAAAGAATGTTTTGTTGCCGATTTGCGAGCTTGAGACTGCTGTGCAATTAACTCTAATGTCATTCATCGCTTTCAATTGCGGGTCCTCTATAGGACCCATAGGATTTCCTTCTACATTTGCCATTTACGGGTGTGAGTGCCTGTGGAATTTTAAAGGAGCGGCTTATATTCGGGTATTGACTTTTTTTCTCGCTCCCCACTTGAATTTTAAAGGTGCAGGCTTATTTGCGGGTGCGGCTTATATTTGGGCCAATACGGTATTTGAAGGGGTCTTCTCTTCTAAACCGCTCATGGACCTCCTCTCCCCATATAATAATGGTAATAGTAGTAGTAGTAGTATCAGTAGTAGTAACAACAACAGCATTTGTATGCTGCCCATCTGACTGGGCCTATCCGATCTCTGAGATCATCTTCTGAGGCCCTTCTTCACATGCCTCCTCCTCGAGAGGTCCAGAGGGTGGCAACACGAGAAAGGGCCTTTTTTGCAGTGGCTCCCCGTCTGTGAAATGCTCTCCTCAGGGAAGTTTGCCTGGCACCTTCATTATACACCATTATGCAGAAACGTTCCTCTTTTACCAGGCCTTTGGCTGATTGACATCCAATGCCCTTTTAAAATGTGATGGGGAGGGGGGATATTAGGTTCTTCTTTTTTATTATTTTCATTATGTCTTTTGTGTTTTTATACAGTGGTACCTCGGGTTAAGAACTTATTATTTTTCATGTTAACGGCAAGCAACAATAATATGGAAAACTCCGTGACACGACTAAACTATTCAGAATGTAAAACAGATCTTATTAAGGAGATTATATGCTCATTTGAGCCCACAGAGCTCGGGGACAGGAGAGATAAACGTTGCTCAAATTTGCTGAACCAAAAGGAAATACAATTAATATAGTAACTGATCTTGACTTGAATTTACATGTGCCCTTGTGCATGTCAAACATCTCATGCAAAAATGCCCCCCCATTCAATTTCTGTACAAGTTTCACTTACACATCTTAGGACCCAAAGCCTTATATATTTTACAAACCCCTATAAAAAGTCAAATATAGATGAAAGTTGGCATCCTAACACCATGGCATAACAAAATGTTAAGTGCAATATCTAGGAACAGAGTGGCATAACATCTACAAAATCCGTGATTAAATGCAATAATGTGCAATTATTTTATAGTTTGGAAGATTTAACCCCCCCCCTTTAATATATAAAAAAGGATATAAAAATGTCCTAATTTTCCAAAGCAGCAAACAACTTGCCGATTTTTAAAACTGCTGTATCAGGTGAAAATCTTTCAGGGAGGGGGGATAACATTTGCAATGCTAGCACAACACCCCAAAACATGATGCTATATAAGTGACTTTACAGTTGAGGTGCAAGCAGATATGACTGCACAAGTGTTTTATGATCAGAGCGATAACATATTTACAAGCAAAATGGGAGAGACACTATCATATTTAACAAGAAGATTCTTAAGATTTAACTGCTCTGATTTCTGTTTAGGCGACTCTCCACGCACCATGATTAAATTCCAGCATGGTACTCTATTTTACGAAGTACACGCCGTACCAGCTTAAAAGTCCTACCCTTTATAGATGCAACGTATAAAGTGACATTTAGGATTGCACCATGGTGAGGTTTTCATTTGTTAAAAAGGTGACTCTACCAGCAACCAGCAATAAAATCAAAGTGGTGTGCCATCAAAACACATCTATTTAGATGTAGAAAATGTAGTAGAAACACGTTACATCTTTAGAGTATAATCCTGCCAGTTTTTTTACTATTATTATTATTATTAAACAATCATAGGAAATGAAATGATTGATGAGTGATTGCTATTATCGGAATACATCTTATTAACTGAGATGCGCCTAGCTTACCCTAGGTAAAGGTAAAGGGACTCCTGACCGTTAGGTCCAGTTGCGAACGACTCTGGGGTTGCGGCGCTCATCTCAATTTACTGGCCAAGGGAGCCGGCATACAGCTTCCGGGTCATGTGGCCAGCATGACTAAGCCGCTTCTGGTGAACCAGAGCAGCGCACGGAAACACTGTTTACCTTCCCGCTGGAGCGGTTCCTATTTATCTACTTTCACTGGCGTGCTTTCGAACTGCTAGGTTGGCAGGAGCAGGGACTGAGCAATGGGAGCTCACCCCGTCGCAGGGATTCGAACCGCCGACCTTCCGATCGGCAAGCCCTAGGCTCAGTGGTTTAGACCACAGCGCCACCCGCGTCCCACTTACGCCCACTAGCTTACCCTACTTAAGCCCAATTCTCAGTTTTTAAAATACGGTTTCACTCCTGTGCTTAAGCTGCACTGACTGAGGAGCTATGGGATATGGCAGAAGGCCCTCACGCCAGTGCCTTCTCTGCCAATGAAATCATAGATACAATGCTACTACTACATGAGATATACAAGCATAAACTTATGGCAGCTAAACTGGCACAGCTCCACCAGCATGACAGCCATGCCAGATTGGAGACATATTTATAATTATGATTATGATTATTAAAATTTGCAAACTGCCCTAGACCTGCAGGTCTCAGGGTGGTTCACAAGATAGAATCGCAATGCAGTGGTACCTCAGGTTACAGACGCTTCAGGTTACAGATTCTGCTAACCCAGAAATAGTACCTCGGGTTAAGAATTTTGCTTCAGGATGAGAACAAAAATCGTGCAGCGGCGGCTCAGTGGCAGTGGGAGGCCCCATTAGCTAAAGTGGTACCTCAGGTTAAGAACAGTTGCAGATTAAGAACGGACCTCCAGAACGAATTAGGTTCTTAACCCGAGGGACCACTGTAATAATATGGGTACCAGTGGGAGGGAAATAGCATACATTGGTAGAGCCATGAGCACTTGGTCATCTTTGGCTTACGTCATATATCAAGTTAATCTTACTCTGTGGTTTTCCCCCCTTTCTCCTTCTGGTAGGTACAACTGTAACTGTTCTGAAGCTGTTCAAGAATCTGCCTGTGAGAAAACAGTTTTACTCAACAGATAAAAAACGTAAGGAAGAAATTAAAAAAATCCAGAAACTTCTGATGGCCTACGGCATCATAAAACCAGAACTGAGGATCACATTTACACACAACAAGGTAACAAACGCATTGTCTTCGAAATGACTAAGATGGCTGAACTATTACGGTTGTATTTTTCAAACCTGGAGTTCTCCAAAGTTTAGATAAGGTCAGATTTCCGTGGCCCAAATCCAAAGAAAGTTAAATTAGGCACCTTAGGATTTCAGCAGAGCTTGAGCACAGCAAGGTTTCCCATTTGGGCACCTATCACCTCTATTTTGAGATGGAGGCTTGCTATCCTGGCCGGAATAAAGGGGGGGGGGAAAGGCTATTTCATTGGCTCTCTGAAGATGCAGCTGCCTTTGGTCTCAAGCACTACCCGTTTGGTCAGGCTTTGGCAATCCGGGTTGTTCCTGGGCTGCTGCCAACTCAAGAGTTTCCCCAACCTGTCGTGTTTCTTCATGCTAGCATACTATTGCCAGGAATTTGCCGCTGCTACTCTTCCCTTAATATATTTTTATTAACCAAAATTTATATTCTGCTTGTTGTTGTTTTTTGAAAAACAGAACACCTCTAAGCAGCTGAAAATGATGGCCTGCTCATACACTACTACTGTGCTTAACTTTCTGCAAATCTGTGCAAAGCACTTCTTTGACTTGGTGCCATTTTTAAAAGGGGATTGAGATGTGGTGTTTTTTCGGAGGGGTTATTTCTGAATAGGTAGAGGTGCCCTACCTGTAGTCCATGACCGTCGTCTTTCCGGGCTTTGGTGAAGTTTTAAATAATCTTATTCTAGAACGGTAAAAGTTACCCACAACTCTCCTTGGATCTATCTTGCGTTTGGAGGAAAGAACCTTCCTGGAAATAACTGCACTGCTATTTCCAAGACGAGAGTGACATCTAATGGTCAAGCTGAATTTGTCAAAGCAACTTGATGATGTTTGGGTTATTCCTTCAGAGAAGCTGAGCGCAGCTGGCTTTTTTTTATGTAATAAGTTTTTATTGTTAAAATAATTCATCATTAATACACATATATTACAAATATACAAGCATACAAACATACATTTCATACAATCCTTAAAAGTGTTCAAACATACTTACACTCAATCCCACAAATAATTCCTTTTCCCATCACCATCCACCATCAGCTGGCTTAAACTGGTTCTGTTATCTCTTCTGTCAAGGTCATGCCGAAAGTAGGGCCAGAAAGAGCCAGGGTTTCTCTTTCTGTCTCTCTTCCCTTCTGGTGTGGGATTCTGTACATAGTTTGCTTAGTGTTAAGGTTTAGACTTACTATAAGTTATTGTAAGCTCAAGTTAAGTCTGCTGCAACTGGATTTCTTATGGACTGTGCCAATCCTGAATGCATTGGATTTGTGACCTTGTGACCATTATGCTCATTTGCCTTCAGTAGCAGCAAAGCTCTGCTGGATGAAATACAATTGCCTCCGGTCTATTTTGGGGGGAATACTACAATGTATTTTAAGTTTTTACTCTGCTAACTATATGTTGGGAGTCCTGCTCTGGATCGAAATTGAGTAGAATTTCATGACAGATAAATTACGATGTTGCAAACCAGATATCACCCAGCTCTAGCAGCCGGGCTGCCCCTATGCTTTACAAATGAGTTCTCCCCGAAGCACAGCAGTGCTAATGGGTGGCAGTCACCGCAGGTGGTGGGTTGTGTGGTTTTGTTTTGTTTTTTAATTGGCTAGCAGGGCCTGGTGGTACACAGCAAGCTGGTAGCAAAAGTACAGATTGCTATATCACTCCTTTGCCATTTCTGTGCTGACTGTAGAGGCCACAGGGCTTCACTTTCTCTGCAGCCAGTGTGGATTTATGTTCATTTTAGGGACACGGGTGGCGCGGTGGGTTAAACCACATAGCCTAGGACTTGCCGATCAGAAGTTTGGTGGTTAGAAACCCCGCGATGGGGTGAGCTCCCATTTCTCGGTCCCTGCTCCTGACAACCTAGCAGTTTGAAAGCACGAGAAAGTGCAAGTAGATAAATAGGTACCGCTCCAGCGGGAAGGTAAACGGCATTTCTGTGTGCTGCTCTGGTTCTCCAGAAGCGGCTTAGTCATGCTGGCCACATGACATGGAAGCTGTATGCCGGCTCCCTTGGCCAGTAAAGTGAGATGAGTGCTGCAACCCCAGAGTCGGCCACGACTGGACCTAATGGTCAGGGGTCCCTTTACCTATGTTCTTTTTATTTATTTTTATTTTTAGAAAACATTTATAAACCGCTTAATATTTTTTAAAAACCTCTTAAGCGGTTATAAGAGCTGCTACAGTTGTGTAAAAGTAGATGCCAAGCCTGCCAATGGGGACCAGGTAAGTAGTTAAATTCAAGATGAGAGACTCTTTTTCCCCCCCTCTTGTTTGATTTCTGTATGAATAAATCGGAGTTATTTATAATAAGAAATCCTATCTGTGGGGGGAAGACATTGTACATGTTTATTGAGAGCCAAGGGGTCTTTTAAGACAGAGTACAGCTACTCACAATTGTTTGGGGATTTTTCTGTAGTGTTGACTCACCCCAAGTGATTTCTTTGGGGGGGGTGTCACAGCTTGTGAAAATCACCACTTGTTCATTTACTTTGGTTGCTTTGCGCTTGCTCTTATTGAATTTGTTTGACTCACCTGAGTAGTTGTGTAATGTCATCCGATGTGTGAACAATGGTAATTAATCATGGACAAAGAGAAAATATTTATCCATATTGAAAGGGTTGGAATGTGTCTGCGCTAGCGGGGGGAAGCAATTGAAGTGAACGCTATTGGAATAAGGTGAATATTTTCCCAATTGAGACATTTTAGGGAAATGGCTTAACAAAAATGTCCACGTTCACCATTTCAGCTCAGAAATTTAAACCAGAGAGTATCGGATACAGCCATAACCTTCATGATAATCTTGCAGAATCGCATCCTTCTAAAATGTTGAGAATAAAACAAGCTATCTATAACAATCCTTGTCCAAATATATTTATAATGAGGGAAAGCCTATGTAAATCAAGAACCAATAAGAAGGAATGTTTTCAAGCAGCGATTTGCAGCAAGGTACTAAGACTCAAAATGTTTTCACAGGTCAAGAGATTCTGTAACAGGGCCTAAGCAAAAAGCCACATAATATGAATTCAGCTCTCTGTGGTGAGAATTGCATTTCTAAGTGTTAAACTGGAACTTTTGACAGGGCAGCTGTTAGGATTCAGACTTGAGACTTTTCAGCACTAGAGGGCAATCATTAGCTACAGCATGAGTGGGAACAAGGCAAAAACAAATCACTAGAATCCTTTGGCCTCTTCATTACCCAGTACATATATATTGAGACAGGTATGCTGCCTAAAAGCCTATCCCGAAGGCCAAGGAATCTGTAAAGGTTGAGAGGGTGCTATTGAGAGAATCAGCAGGTGCACAGACCTCGATCTTTGGATTCTCACGATTAAAACCAGCCTCATTTTTCATATACTTTGGTTCTCGAACGCCTTGCGACTCGAACGTTTGGGCTCCCAAATGCCGCAAACTCAGAAGTAAGTGTTCTGGTTTGAGAACTTTTGGGGGAAGCCGAACGTCCAGCGTGGCTTCCGTGGCTTCCAGTTGAGTGCAGGACGCTCCTGCAGCCAATCAGAAGCCGCGCCTTGGTTTCTGAACGTTTTCAGAAGTCGAACGGACTTCCGGAATGGATTCTGTTCAAGAACCAAGGTATGACTGTATCAGGAAGTTTTGTGTGCAGTGAATAATTCCGTTGTGGGCCACAGGAGCTGTGATGGATACAGAAAAATGCCACTAGCAATAAGCTCAAATTCCAGGCAAGAATAAGTGATTATGTTGAGCAGCCTTTGTGTATTGATTATTGATTGGCTTTATGTGTTGTGTCTTGTCCATAATTGCGACAGAAGAGTCCCGTGAGCTTGGGGAGGCAGCTCCTAAAAACAAAAGAGCAGGAAGAAATGGCTTATGAGATAAATTATGAGATGAAACAGGTAGCATAAAGTATTTTCAGGTAATGGGTACTTTAATAGCTAACTGAGGTGGTAGTGTAGTAGAAACCTTTAGCCCAGGGGTCAGCAGCGTGCGGCCTATGGGCCAGATGTGGCCAAGGAAGACTGTTTTACTGGCCCATGAGCCGAGCTGCCCACTTGGCGAGTCCCCTGCGCGCTGCACTAAACCAGCATGGCACGGGACTCCCTGAGCGGCGCCGGAAATCGCGTCTGCGCATGCGCAGATACTAGAATTCGCATCTGCGCATGTAAAGACGCCGGAAATCGCTTCTGCACAGGCGCAATTTTTGGCGTCTGGGCATGCGCAGAAGCGATTTCCGGTATCTGGACATGCGCAGACGCAGTTTTCGGCATCGCGCTGCAACAGTCCGGCCCCCGGACGATGTCCGTGGGAGTGATCCAGCCCATGGCCGGTAAACCTTGCCGACCCCTGCTTTAGCCCGAAAACTTAGTGGTTGTGTGAAGAAAATTAAGAAATTCACTTGTTGAAGCGTTATGAGAGAAGCGTGAGGGAATCCTTCCTTAAACAGTGAGGCTCCCCATGAAAACCTTGTGGGTTTTGAAGAATGAGATCTCTCTGGAATGGCATGGGGGAATTGGAAGAATTTGGGGGGTTGCTTTGTGTGACCAAAAGTGCCTTTGTGCTCTGCTCAAACATCATGCCTTTAGACTCATACCTACAGCTACTGTGAAAATTTATCACAGCTCTTTTAAAAGGATTTCCCACCCCCATCCTGCGGTCAAAGATATTCTGGTAAGAAAGTCTCTTTTTGGGTGTCTAATCGTACAGTGGCATCTGAGCTCAATGCAAATAAGTAGGTGCAGTGCTTCCCCCCCTAAAAAATATATTTAGGGGTACTCTCATTTTCCTACTCATATTGAAATAAGGGTAAAGGTAAAGGTACCCCTGCCCATACGGGCCAGTCGTGTCCGACTCTAGGGTTGTGCGCCCATCTCACTTAAGAGGCCGGGGGCCAGCGCTGTCCGCAGACACTTCCGGGTCACGTGGCCAGCGTGACGAAGCTGCATCTGGCGAGCCAGCGCAGCACACAGAAACGCCGTTTACCTTCCCGCTAGTAAGCGGTCCCTATTTATCTACTTGCACCCGGGGGTGCTTTCGAACTGCTAGGTTGGCAGGCGCTGGGACCGAGCAACGGGAGCGCACCCCGCCGCGGGGATTCGAACCGCCGACCTGACGATCGGCAAGTCCTAGGCGCTGAGGTTTTACCCACAGCGCCACCCGCGTCCCACTCATATTGAAATACTGCCCTACAATGAGGCCAAACTTAGATTCACAAAATGTTTAGGGGTATGCGTACCCCTGCGTCCCCCCCCCCCAGAGAAAAAGCACTGAGTAGGTGTATTTTATAACACGCTGAAAATAACGACAAGAAAATTAACAAACCTCTTGGTTCTTTTCAACCCCCCTGCTCATTTTCTGTGTTGCCATACAATATCAGTCAAATTACCTCTTTCATTTCTTGACATTTTATTGTCTCGTATTGAAAGAACCGTCCGTTTTGTTTACGTGTTCAATGAAGACTTTATATTTTTGCACAATCAATCGGTGTTGCCACATGCTGACATTTTATTTATTTATTTCCAGACCAAACTGGATATATAGGCTTAGCAGTCTACTTGGACGTTTCCTGATCGCTGCCCTTTACAAACTTAGGATGATTTTTTGTTTTTGTTTTTGTTCGAAATGTTTTGTTTGCATT
Source organism: Podarcis siculus (assembly GCA_034642415.1). Classification (NCBI taxonomy): domain Eukaryota; kingdom Metazoa; phylum Chordata; class Lepidosauria; order Squamata; family Lacertidae; genus Podarcis; species Podarcis siculus. Next base: position 32,924,931 of record JAXCMG010000008.1, read on the forward strand.
AGCAGTAAATAATGGCTTGCTTAACAGATCAACCCTTGACGGGACTATTGCTATTTTGACAACTTGGATTAGCTTGTGCCTCATGTGTTTATGAAGGTTTATCCTGCCAAGACATTCTTTGAATGCTGATAATGTTGATACTCCTGCCAGTATGGTTATGTTAGAAAGAGGTATTTTCCCTCTTTCGTCACCATGTTCCTTGAAAGCCAACTGAATATTGAGGTGGCCACAGGGAGATAATTTACTGAAGTAATTGTTAGTTTGTGTTTTTTTTAAAAAAAATCGATGTTCTTGGGGACAACAGAAAGTTGAGAATATTGGGGCTTCCGGGTTGGCGCCATCGCCGAATGGCGGACTCCCTCCGAGCTCCGGAGGGAGCCTGCTCGGCAGGGGCTGGGTTCTACCGCACCGGCGATGCGGGGACCCTTAAAAACCACGGCCACGGGGGCCGTGGACTTGGAGACTCGGCTCGCACCGTTAGCGCCCTCCCGACTCGTGAAGGAGCCTTTTTAAAGGCTACGGATCGGGTGCCGGGGAGAAGCGTGGTGCTTTGAGTCCTCTGCCATCCCTGCCGAGCGAAGCCGCATGCCATCCGGCGGAGAGCGCTGACTTCTTCCATTAAGAATTCGGACTTTTAACAACAACCCGTGAGTAAATTGGAAATCGGGTTCAAAAGAGGAAAAATTTTCGGATTGGAGACGAGCGGGGGGGGATCTAAAAAGGAAGTCAGTCCCCCCCCCTATTGTAGACATTTTAAAACAAGGAACGGGAAGCCAAGGCCCAAAAAGAACGGCATTTTTGCTAAAATTAAGAATTCCATGATGGGAAATTACAAGAACTGTGCTGGAGGAAGAATTGAAGGAGAAGGAAAATGCACCCCCCCCCCTGGGAACCGGGGCGATTGACGAGTGAGCCTGGTGAAAAGAGCCGGTGATTTTGACAGCTGTCAAAGTAGCTGTCAAAGTCGGAATTTTAAAGAGGATTTTATTACGAGGACCTTGCTGGTTAAATTTGTTACAATTTGATATAATTTGTTAAGACTTGAATACAAAATGGCGAAAACACGGATAACAATCGGACTTTTGGAAACAAAGTTACAACAACCCCCTAGAGGAGCTTCGGGATATTACAAAGATGGGCGCAAGCCGGGAAAAAAACAACACTTCGGAATTTTACAGAACTGGTTATCTCCTGGGAAAGCTGCAAAACTGAAACTGAATTTCGTCTACAGGGTGTTTTGACTAAAAGAAGACAATAGAATTCTCTATGAAGAAAGGAAGGGACTGAACGCAAGTTTTTGTTCCTGAATAACAACAACCCATGTAGAGTTACTAAACATTTGAATAAGGAAGTTTTAGCAGTGGAACAAGAGAAAGCTGGACTACAATCTTGAAAGAACAATGGGGGGAGCTTTATAATTTGACAGTTTTGAAGATTAAGGAATTAATTTTTAAAAAATAATCCTAAAAATGGGAAATAATCCTGCAAGGAGTTGGGGGAAAAATGGGATAGATGGATTTAGGATTTCCAGGCAGAAAACATAGATTGGTGGATAGGGGAAATTAAACCGGGGAAGGGGGGGGAGAATTAGAATCCAAAGGCTTGCAACTACTTTCTGAATTGGTCTTTTTTTTTTCTCTACTATATTTTTATGTTTTATATTCTTATTCTGTGTGCTTTTATGTTAATGGAAAAAAAGGGGGGACATTGTGGAAAGAAAAGGGGTGGGCCATGGGGAGAGATCTTTTGTTTTGCTATCAAAGGGTTGGCATAAGTTTTATACAAATTTAAATTTGAATAATGGGGTACACAAATTAAGTTTTAAATTAGAGATGGAACTTGTGGAAACAACAATATGAAAGGGGAATACGGTAGGGGTGGGGGAAGGGGGGAGTCCCAGAAAGTGGATGTTTGAAAACAAGGTTCCGAATGTATCTTTATTTTTCTTTTCTTTCTTTCTGTATTTTGGAAACTTTAATAAATATTATTATAAAAAAAAAAAAGAAAGTTGAGAATATTGGGTGTTTAAAAGGCAAGAATTATAGAATGTTAAAAAAAATTAGCTTGCCATATTCTAGATACCTGGAAACGACTAATTTAACCCTATAAAAGAGTGCTGCACCTTGAAATCTGAGCTCTCTCATTGGTTGTTGGTAAAGATAGCTTCAAATTCTTTGCTATTTAAAATCTTAGGAATAATTTATGCTCATCTACTATATGTAGTTCCGTACTATATTAGCTATGTAGGCATTTTATTTGAATGAGTTCTAACGATTTTTTTAATGTATTTATTTTGTTGTCTTGGGACCGTTGTAGTGAATGGCAGCATGGAAGTCACTTCCGTCAGTCCATCTCAAATCTTCGGTCTGCAGAATTCTTTAATCTGCTGTAAGGAAATACTATATATAGCACACATAGCAGAAACTCTAATTGATAATTCCATTCCAGCTATTTGTAACACTTCAGAAATAGCACTGAAAATAATACGAGATTGTGTTGCTACCTAGGAAGCACTAACAGTTGTAGAGGCAACTTGGAGAGTGATAATGAGCTGTCGCCTGTGCCAACCTGCTCACATTCTGCAGTAAAACGTCTTCGGGAAATAAATTAGACCACTCGGTAGCTGGAAAGTTTGAGCTCCTGTTGCCTGTGTTTACCAGGTGTAAGGTAAAAGGTAAAGGACCCCTGGACAGTTAAGTCCAGTCAAAGGCGACTATGGGGTTGTGGCATTCATCTCGCTTTCAGGCAGAGGGAGCCGGCGTTTGTCCACACACAGCTTTCCAGGTCATGTGGCCAACATGACTAAACCGCTTCTGGTGCAACAGTACACCGTGACGGAAACCAGAGCGCACGGAAACACCGTTTACCTTCCCACCAGAGTGGTACCTATTTATCTACAGTGGTACCTCGGGTTAAGAACTTAATTCGTTCTGGAGGTCCGTTCTTAAACTGAAACTGTTCTTAACCTGAAGTACCACTTTAGCTAATGGGGCCTCCCGCTGCTGCCGTCACGCCGCTGCTGCACGATTTCTGTTCTCATCCTGAAGCAAAGTTCTTAACCCGAGGTACTATTTCTGGTTTAGCAGAGTCTGTAACCTGAAGCGTTTGTAACCTGAAGCGTCTGTAACCCGAGGTAACACTGTACTTGCACTGTGGCGTGCTTTTGCACTGCTAGGTTGGCAGGAGCTGGGACAGAGCCAACAGGAGCTCACCCCGTTGCGGGGATTCGAACCACCAACCTTCCAATCGGCAAGCCCAAGAGGCTCAGTGGTTTAGACCACAGCGCCACCCACATCCTAGCAGGTGTATGGGGTGTTAGGGGAAGGGTAGTACCTCTGGTGGAGGACATGTCATGATCCTTCTGGGACCATGGTCCTCCTTTCGTCCCCACCCTGCCCTCAGCTCTCACCTGTGGCTCCTGGAAGCTGTGAGCATGTGATAGTAGCCACACCCTGGGAAACAGCTTCGACTGGCTGCCTACACCAGGTGAGGTTAGCTGATGGGTGTCAAACCCTCAGTGAGTTAGGGACCTACCCAACATGGGAAGATAGGCTTCGGTGGACTGAGTGGATGAGATTGATTGTGGGTTCAACAGTCAGGAAAGAAGCTTCTGCACGTGCTGTAGAGGGAAGTGAGGGGCAGGTGGGGCTCATCAACCTGGGAAGGTAGCCCATCTAGGAGAAGGTGTAGTGGTTAAGAGCGGTAGATTCGTAATCTGGGGAACCGGGTTCGCTTCCCTGCTCCTCCACATGCAGCTGCTGGGTGACCTTGGGCCAGTCACACTTCTCTGAAGTCTCTCAGCCCCACTCACCTCACAGAGTGTTTGTTGTGGGGGAGGAAGGGAAAGGAGAATGTTAGCCACTTTGAGGCTCCTTCAGGTAGTGATAAAGCGGGATATCAAATCCAAACTCTTCTTCTCTTCTCATCCTAAACCTCCACTGCATGGCGTGATATCTCTGGGAGAAGAAAAGGCCGAGGAAGAAACCCTACACAAATCTGGAGCGAAGTCCCCTAAGAGGGTTGGGTGGTGCCTTGTACGCTTCCCTCCAGCAACTCCTGCCACCAAGCTGGTGCCAAATGTATCGCTCTGCTTTCCTTTGGATCGACATCAGCGAGGCGAGGCCTTGTCGTCTGGGGAGGCCAGGACCTCCATACAAACTGCCCAGGCTTGCGTCTCTTTGGTGCTGTTTGACTTCACCCCTGGAGGTGCACTCCATTTTTATCTTAAGGCAGCTTAAGTGCAAGGAACTGACTTTGAAGAGGTGGAGAGAACAAGGAAGGGCCTGTTCGTACGATTCACTGGCCCTGTAAGCAAGTGACCAGAGGAGCCTGTTGAGCTGAAGGCCAGAAACAAACACGTCTACCTGAGGAGTAAAGGTAAAGGGACCCCTGACCATTAGGTCCAGTTGCGGACGACTCTGGGATTGCGGCACTCATCTCGCTTTATTGGCTGAGGGAGCCGGTGTACAGCTTCCGGGTCATGTGGCCAGCATGACAAAGCTGCTTCTGGCGAACCAGAGCAGCACACAGAAACGCCATTTACCTTCCCGCCGGAGCGGTACCTATTTATCTACTTGCACTTTGAGGTGCTTTCGAACTGCTAGGTTGGCAGGAGCAGGGACCGAGCAACGGGAGCTCATCCCGTTATGGGGATTTGAACCGCTGACCTTCTGATCGGCAAGTCCTAGGCTCTGTGGTTTAACCCACAGCGCCACCCGCGTCCCACCTGAGGAGTAGTTTGTGCTACTATGGCAGATTGGGAAAATGCCTCCATAATGGCAGCACCCTGGCAGCTGCATGTACAGCCTCCTCCTACATGCACGCAATAGTTCATGCACATAGCATCTCTGTGGGCGTCTTCTGGTTGCATTCTTGTGGAAACCTCTGGCTAGCGTGAAGAGGCCTAGCTTAGCAACCATGCTGAAGCTAAGTAGCCCTGGATCTGCTCAGTCACCTGGCTAGGGAACTGCTTGGAGGCCACATGTGTGCTGCCTTGGCTTCGATGGCAGCCCTTCTGGGATAAAGAACAGGTAAAAACAGTACAAGCGTTGGCTCTCAAAGACTGCACAGCTATATATCTAGCAGCTTTTGTTGGTTGATGGTTGGTTTGACAAAAACAGGATACTTTCACTGCATTGTCGTTATTGAGGACCGTGAATGTCGCAATTCCCTTCAACTTCATGCTCAATAGGACTCCCAATTGTTTCATTCTTTAGCATTATTCTTTTTATTTGTTTATTTAGATTGTTTCTTAGGAGAGCCGAGGTGGAGAAACCAGGTCCTCTGGAACATCTGCCTCTCTGTGTGGCTTCTTTTAACTCTGCCATTTCTCATAATTAGCATGTTCCAATCTTTTGGACCTTTTCACTCCCCTCTCTCTCGTTTGTGAAGAAAGGAGGCGATCATTTCTTGACGCCCGGGAGTGGCTCATTTTCCCTGTAGCAGGGGAGCAGACTATTTTCAGCCAATGTTTTTGCCTTGGAACTTGCTCTGCAAAGGTCCCTTCCGAGGCAGTATGAATGGAGGGAAATGTTTTGCGTAAGAAAAAAAGGCCTGTGCATACCCATGTGAAAAAGGAGAAAGGGAGCATGTTTAATAGAACCAGAAAATAACTTATTGATTGGTTAGTAAATGTGCGAGAGATGGACACCTGTCTACTAGGAAATGACTGAGACCCAACTCATCTTACTATCCCAGCTGTTCAATATTCGATGTAACAACTCCCCCCACCCCCACCCAAAAAACAGGTTGAATTTGAAGTGCTGACCTAAAGGTGGAATGTTTTGTATCATGTTACCAATTCCTTGAGTCATCTAGTTTCTCATCCATTGCATTTTTCAGATGACAGCACATCATTTATAGCAGAAATGTTGTATCAGCTGCTCGCATATATAGTATGCGGTACCTGTTGAAATTCTTGTCTTCAGGTCTTATAGGTCATAGTCAGACATTGTGGGCAGGGACTGCGTAGATTGGAGTCCTGTGAGTGTGTTTTGCAATTTTTCGAAAGGGAGTGGACTCGCTTTCCATCGGTGTCCAGGAGAATCGGAGGGAGCTGCAGAAACGTCCAATGACGCCTTCGTTTTACTGCTTGCTTGCTTGCCTTGCAGTGTCACTGCTGGACACAAAGATCTGTCCTCCATTGCTCCCCCAGAAAACAAAACAGTTGCTCTCGAAGTGGTTGAGGCAAAGCTCAGTTGCTGTGCTGGCTGCCCATTTTATAAAACCCAATCAGTATGCATGACATGAGTGCTTCTTCCCCTTTTGTGCAGGAAAATGCAAGCAGCAAACTATCCTGCCCCTCTACATTTCCCCTGTTCTTTCTGATTTTACTGGATCCTATTCTTTAGGAGTCCAAATTGTTTCTCCCTCCCACAGATGCACACCATGTATAGGCTAATGTGAATCCACACACATCTCTTGCCTGTTTTCAGCTACAGAGTTATTTGGGGACATTCAGGAAATGTTTTAAAAAAGACAAATGGACCAGGCCAGTATTTCCTTGGTCACTTAGGTTAGAGCGCAATGCATCTAAATGGGTTGAGTTCAGACATTCACCATTTGGACTTTCAGCTTGGGCCAGATTGTTCTTTTTCTCAGGCGATTCCACTGAAAGTAGTAGAATCATAAAGGGGCCACAAGTCTCATCTATTCCAAACTCCCTGCAGTGTGGGAATATTTTGCTCAGTGTGGGGCTCAAACCCACAACCCTGAAATTAAGAGAGTCTCATTCTGTGCCGGCTGAGCTAATAATAATAAAAAATCTTCTTCATCTTATCAGAAGAATGAAACCTGATACCTAAGAATACAACCTGCTCTTGAACTGTATGAGCTTCAGTTGGCAGATACATAATAATTGGAAGAAATTGTGGGTCATTTCATACACGGAAAGCAGAGGTGTGATGGGCGATTGGTGGCATCAGGAGATTTGCAGCAGCATTTGGGCATGTGGTTGCGTCGAGTGGGCAGGTGGTCTTTTGGCTGCGAGTGTCTCCCCCCAAAAAAAGCTCAACAACTTTGGGCAACAATTTTGCTGACCCACAAAATAGGGGTCATCTTATACATGGGGGCGTGTTATACCCGAAAAAATACGGTATATGCACATGTCTGTAAAGAAGAAAATAGTAAGCGGTGGGCGGGGTGGGGAGCCAAAACGCCATAAAGTGCAATACTTTCTGTCACACATCCATCTTTGCAGATTTGAGATGCTTGCATAGAGTTGTCAGACTGTGTCTCTCGCATTTCATGACTTGTTTACAATTCTCTGCTGTAAGCCCATAGGTGCATTATTTAACATATTATCTGCTAACTAATCAAAACTCTTCGTGCATCCGAGGGGTGGTGGTGGTCTTTAGTCCATGAAAGCTAATGCCACAGAAAGACTGTTAGTCTTCTAAGATGCCACAAGATGCTTCACTGTTCAGAATAAGAAATGTCTTTAGCTAACTCAAACAAGCGGACTTGTGGAGGGAAACCTTTTTCGTGTCGTGTTCTTCAGTCTGTTTCATATGCAGTGGAACAAGGGACTCATAGCTTCCTTGCGAAGATTTGTATGGTTGGGTGTGTGTGTGTGTGTGTGTGTGTGTGTGTGTGTGTGTGTGTGTGTTTTGCTAAACTTCGCTTGGGGGGAGAGCTCGCTGTCTAGAGGCTCAGTACTCTCCCAACACTTCATTTTCAGATTTTTGGCAGTCTCTTTCAGTAGCGAGCTACCCTGCCAAAGGCTTCTCCGTCACCTGCTCCCCCAGAATACCTCCCCCTTTGAGAGGAAAGGTTTAGATGAGCAAGGAGAAATTTGAGTATGACAATGTTGACAGAATTTGCTCTGAAGACTGACAGTGGGGAAATCTAATAGAAAACAGATCTTCCCGAGGCCTGCAAGAGAGTGCGGGTGATGCTGAGAAGGTGTCCATAAAGAATAAAATGTGGCTCACCTGATTAGTAATGCACTCTTCAGTGAGCTGGGATTTATAATTGAGCACCATTCAGGTAAACAACAAATACTTTTTTTAAAAAGCAACCACTGCTTGTTAATTGAGGGTGCAGAATTCCTTATCTCTGGAATTTACAAGTACTTGCAGTGCTTCTGTAGGACCAAGCAAACTCCTGATGGAGGTATTATTTTTCACCCGGCATTAGCTTTCAGTACTACACATGGCTGCATCTGCTTGTAACTTTTTAACACAGGATTCTAAAGTTAGGCTCTTTAAAACAGGGGAGGCCATCTGGCAAGCCCGTAGGCCAGATCCTGGGCCCTGAAGCGGCCTACCTTGGCTAGAAACTGTGGTTTCCCCACCACCACCACCACCACATAAATGTGTGAAGGTATTTTTACACTGGAACTCCTTGCAGGTTGAGGAGGGTTCAGTGTTCATACAAATTTTTGCATTTGCATAATGGGCCTACAGGACGAAATAAGCCGTACAAAAAAAAGTCTCTGCAAACGTTCATTCGTCTTCTGTGGAACCACTCACGGGACAATGATCTATGTGGAGATCGAATGACTGCCGAAATCATTCTCTTAAGGGAGAGGCAACAGTTGATCTTCCATGTTTGTGTTCACTAGTAGCATACATATCCTAAAACAAATTGGTTTTATTTGAACAAGTATAGAATTCCATGAGGTAAAAGGTAAAGGTAAATGACCCCTGGATGGTTAAGTGGAGTCAAAGACGACCATGGGGTTGCGGTGCTCATCTCGCTTTTGGGCTGAGGGAGCCGGCATTTATCCACAGATAGCTTTTCGGGTCATGTGGCCAGCATGACTAAACCGCTTCTTGTGCAACGGAACACAATGACGGAAAGCAGAGCACACATGGAAATGCCGTTTACCTTCCTGCCGCAATGGTACCTATTTATCTACTTGCACTGGCGAGCCTTCGAACTGCAGGAGCTGGGACAGAGCAATGGGAGCTCACTCCCGCATGGGGATTCAAACTGATGACCTTCAAATTGGCACGCCCAAGTGGCTCAGTGTTTTAGACCACAGCACCACCCGTGAATTGTGACATGATTAAGGGGAAGACACATTTTACGTAATGAATAAGCGAACGAGCTGTGCTTTCTCTTCTTACACTTCCAAGGTTTCTTCAGATATGCAGAGTAATTCATCTCCCCTCTGGAGAAAAGTATAAATGCATGATGCAATTTTCTATGCACTAGCGTGATGTTTACCTGGGATAGATTTACTGCATGGGAAAAGCTAGATTTTTCTGTCTGGGGAGAAAACTAGCAAATGAATTAGGCCTAGCAGGAGATATTAACACATCCTCTTCTGAAATTGTTTTCTCAATGCATAGGACATTGAGCTTGTTTAGTGGCACCTTGGTTTACAACCATAATCCGTTCCAGAGGTCCGTTTGTAAATCAAAACAGCTTGTAACCCAAGACACGCTTTTGCCAATGGGTCCTTCAAAATTTTTTTGTTCGTAATCCAAAAAAATGGGTTGTAATCCAAAAAAAGGTTGCAAACCGGGACACGCACTTCCGGGTTTGACGTGTTTATAATCCAAAATGTATGCAAACCAAGACATAAGCAAACAAAGGTACCACTGTACTGCTAACCATGGTTTAGCAGCTAAACATTAGCACTACATAGACAAGACTCGGGGGCCTAGACAAAGTGTTCTTGTACACAATCCCTTCCCTCTGCTGTCTGTGAAGACTACTTTCAGTTCCAAGGGCACTTTGTTTGTTGTGTACAAACCAAGAATCCTGGTTTCAAACAAACAATAGTTAAGCCATTTCTATAACCTGTGATTCGTAACTTGGGTTTAGTAACTAAACATGGTTCGTTTTAAATCAGGATTCTTAGTTAACCTACTATTAAACCATGATTCTTTGAAACTGGAGGTAATTTTGGCAGAAGGTCCTCATTTATATAGGAGGAAGAAGGGGGAGGAAGAACATGCAACCCTGATGTTTCCTGTTTCACTGAGGGTTGTCCACTAAACCATGGCTTAGTGCTACTTGAGACCCGGCCATTGCCACAGATCACAACTCAGTTTTTGTTGCTTATCAAGAATTTGTTTGCATAGAACAGATGAACCAGTTAAGATTCCTACAGAATCTTAACTGGTTCATCTGTTCTATGCAAACAAACTCTTGATAGGCAACGAAAACTGAGTTGTGCAAGTAATATAAAGAAACGAGAATAGATTATATTCTGTTATTCAGTACTGAACAGTTAGCATTGCCTCAATGGCCTGGTATGCACCTAACACTAAGCCAAACTTTGACTTATTGTGAACAAGCAAGCGCGCTGGTGCACATGGAGAAAATTGTGGCTGTTTTGCTCCTTCCCTGCTCTTGGTACTGCCATGCAACCATGAGCTAAGCCATGGTTTGTCTTAATGTTGTGTCCAACCTTGCTTATAGTGAGACAAACCATACATCCAGGTTTGGATATAGCACTTAAGTAAACTATGGCTCAGCTTTTGTGAACATGGCAGCAGGAGAGAGGGAAGAGGAGACTTGTGACAGTTTTTCCCCTGTGCACAAGTAAGCTTGCTTGTTCATGGTAAACCATACTTTGATATTGTATTACATGTGAACTAGGCCTTTGTATGTGCTTTTGTTTTTAATAAGGGTTTTTCTAATATATTAGTTTTTGCTTCCTCAGAGCATGATTCTGGTACTTGCAAATTCCTTGCAGAAGTCATAATTGGTTCCCATTTTTCTCTATTATTTCCATTTTTTATGTTATTATTATATATTTACATTTCATGCCACTTATTCAAAAATGTCTTCTGGGTGGTTCACAAAGCATGTGTACTCAAACCACAAAGCTTACATAAAAATTATATTAAGACAAACCAGGACACCTGGAAGCAAAGTCTTACAAAGGGCAGTTGAGGGAATTGGGTATGTTTAGCTTGGAGAAGACTGAGAGGTGATAGCCATCTTCAAATAACTGAAGGGCTGCCACATGGAAGATTGAGCAAGCTTGTTTTCTACTGCTCCAGAGAGTAGGACCTGGACCAATGGATTCAAATTACAAGAAATGAAATTCTGACAAAACATTAGAAAGAACTTTCTGACAGTAAGAGCTGTCAAAACAGTGGAATGGTCTACCTTGGAAAGTCTACCTTGGACGCTCCTTATTTGAAAGTTTTTAAGCAAAGTTTGAGAGGGACGCGGATGGCGCTGTGGGTTAAACCACATAGCCTAGGACTTGCCAATCAGAAGGTCGGCAGTTTGAATCCCCGCGATGGGGTGAGCTCTCGTTGCTCGGTCCCTGCTCCTGCCAACCTAGCAGTTCGAAAGCACGTCAAAGTGCAAGTAGATAAATAGGTACAGCTCCGGCGGGAAGGTGAACGGTGTTTCCATGCGCTGCTCTGGTTCACCAGAAGCGGCTTAGTCATGCTGGCCACATGACCCAGAAGCTGTATGCCGGCTCCCTCGGCCAATAAAGCAAGATGAGTGCCGCAACCTCAGAGTTGGCCACAACTGGACCTAATGGTCAGGGGTCCCTTTACCTTTACCTTAAGCAAAGGTTGGATAACCATCTGTCAGGGATTCCTTAGCTGTGATTCTTGCATTGCGGGGGACTGGACTAAATGACTCTTGTGGTCATTTCCAACACTACATTCTATCAGAAATAAGCATCAGCATAAAAATAGTTCATTCACCACAAGACATCCTCCTTTTCACAAGTGTGAAGTTGTGTCTGTTTTGAGAGGAACTTTCATGCTCATCTCTAAAATTGAATTCCGCCAGGACACAGTTGTCCTAGGTGGCAAGCATCTCTCTCTTTTTGCCCTGCTTGTAAATATACTATTTCTTTATCTCCTCTCTTGTTATTATTTTAGTCTCCTTAATCTAGGAAGGAAGAGTGCAGTGCCGACAAAATATAGTTACCGTATTTTTTGCTCTATAAGACTCACTTTTCCCCTCCTAAAAAGTAAGGGGAAATGTGTGTGCGTCTTATGGAGCGAATGCAGGCTGCGCAGCTATCCCAGAAGCCAGAACAGCAAGAGGGATTGCTGCTTTCACTGTGCAGCGATCCCTCTTGCTATTCTGGCTTCTGAGATTCAGAATATTTTTTTTCTTGTTTTCCTCCTCCAAAAACTAGGTGTGTCTTGTGGTCTGGTGCGTCTGGTGCGAAAAATACGATAGGTTGAAAAGGGACAGACAAATAACTTTGATATGTCAAACAAGTGCAAAACAGTTTATGCTGTTAACTAATTGGCAGCTTATAAAATGTACTTTGAAACAGCAAAAGTTTTCAAGGGGTGGAGGGAACAGTTGGAAAATGGAACATTACTGGTTTGTATCGTGGGAGTTCACCAGCCCTGGAATCACCTCTCTGTGTATTTTTTTTAAAAAGCAAATTTTCTCAGTGGCAGCCCATAGGAAGCAGTATCATTTGAATAGGTCTAGCAGGCATTTGTTCTGTGTAAGGTGGGCTGGTTCCCCAGCACCCCACATAGAACAGATCTGGGCAAAAGCGATGTCGAAGACTTCGTAGTCTTTCGATTCATGCAGTACTCTTCAATGAAACAGAGAGGAGTCAAGATATATTTGGCCAGCTCTGTCAAAACCTAAGATGGTCTGTATGTAATAATATATTTTGATAGGGTACTTTCGCAGTGTCATCATACTGCCCAGAGTCATATTCTTTCTTGGCTCATCCTAGGCCCCAGGTTTATGTGACCTAGAAAATACATGGGGGTGTGTGATATATTTATAGCACAATTTCGGAGTATAATCAAGATTATAAAGTAGTGCAAGGAAGCTTGCTTGGGAAATCAAGTTGCTTTCAGAAGTAAAGAAATGTAAACGTTAACAAGGCTTTTTGGGCTTGGTGTATTTGATTTTTTAAAAAATCAGTTTTGGAGGTTTTCCCTACTGATTCCAGTTCCTAAGGAAAAGTAAATAAGAAATTCCTCCGGTGATTAGCTGTTACCTGCTTTTACAAACTTTGCATTTAGTAAGTTCTCATGTTCCAGAGCTCTCTTAAAACTTTTTTTAACTGATCTTTTGAAGAGTTATGTATATCAGACATTCAGCAGGTCAGGCAATGTAATAACATCCTTGCATTAATCAGCAACTAAGATTTATATCTGCGGCGTCACATTGATAGAAGCTAAAATAAGCACCGTGATGTTTATATCAGTTTTGTCAAAAGCGTCTTGGTCTAGATGTAATCATTTGCTTTAAATGTTTAAAAAAATACTTTTTAACAAAACAAGTGAAAACAATGCCTTGCAAATATAACCTCTCTCTTTTTTTAAATGCTATTAAAAACTGCTTTGTTGGAAGAAACAAGACCCAATCAGAAAAGTGAAAAACTATTGAAAGTGTCTCTACAAACAACAATTCCACAATTTGGGGGGCAATAGTGTTTGGGTCTCTGGTTGATTTCTTAGGCACTGTTTGCAGTCACATTACAGGGAATGTAGGTCTGGGAAAGATACTTTCAGAGGATATTTAGCTTCTCTGCAGACTGTAGAACATAGACTTTTAATCTCAGGGCTGTGGATTTTGGCCCCATCTCGTAGTTCCCTTCTAGCACAACAATTCTGTGATTCTATGTGCAGTACTGCATTTGCATACTGAAGTCATCTTTTAGATGCCATTGCATTGGGCGGGGGGCAGGAATAAAAGAACCTGAAGTTTGTCCTTCGTGTATATTCTGGACGGTGCTGCGTGCAGGAAAACTGCTTGGATTGATCAGGTCCACTAGACTCCGTAGATTCAACTATTGCCAAACCCATTGAATTTGCAGACCCCTGAACATAATATAGTTGTGTTGCTCCTGAATCCGGGTGTAATTTTCCAGTCATCTCTGAGTATTGGTACAAGTGCAGAGCCATAGCTAATACAGTGGTACCTGAGGTTACAAACACTTCGGGTTACAGACTCTGCTAACCCGGAAGTAGTACCTTGGGTTAAGAACTTTACCTCAGGATGAGAACAGAAATCGTGCAGCGGTAATGAGAGGCCCCATTAGCTAAAGTGGTACCTCAGGTTAAGAACGGTTTCAGGTTAAGAACGGACCTCCGGAACGAATTAAGTTCGTAACCAGAGGTACCACTGTAACTGCTGCTGTGAATGGAACATATTACAGTAAGCAGCCTTTTGAGGGTGTGCATATCTAGATAAAGGCCGTTTTCTGTTCTCTCTGCAGCGGTAGGTTAATTGAGCATTTTAAAGTGCCTATTTTGAACAGGATTATAATGAGGTAAAGGTAAAGAACCCCTGGACGGTTAAGTCCAGTCAAAAGCGACTATTGGGTTGCAGCGCTCATGTCGCTTTCAGGCTGAGGGAGCCGGCATTTGTCCACAGACAGCTTTCCGGGTCATGTGGCCAGCATGACTAAACCGCTTCTGGCGCACCGGGACACCGGGACAGAAACCAGAGCGAATGGAAACGCCGTTTACCTTCCCGCCACAGTGGTACCTGTTTATCTACTTGCACTGGCATGCTTTCAAACTGCTAGGCTGGCAGGAGCTGGGACCAAGCAACGGGAGCTCACCCCATCATGGGGATTTGAACTGCCAACCTTCCGATCGGCAAGCCCAAGAGGCTCAGTGGTTTAGACCACAGCGCCACCCGCTTCCCTAGGATTATAATGAACACTTAAAGGAAGAATGGATTCTAATGCTTCTGCGTCTTCGCTAATCGCTGCTTTAGTTATTTTATACTTTTTGGGGAAAGGTTTTATAAAGATAACCAATAACTTCCTACATACATACATACATACATACATACATACATGTATCCCATCTGCACCAGTGAGCCTATTTATTAACCTGTTTTGCAACTTTCCCTTAAGTCTGTTAATTGCGTTGTTGGGATTTGTGAGCGAAGAAGCAGATATCAGTGGTAGAATCCTGCATTTTCATATTTCTCAGTGGTTAAAAATAAAGCCCAAATCCTCAATCTGGAAGACAGGCAGCTCAGCCAGTCATGCCCCCTGCACTCAGATAGACAGCCCAGTTGCTTCAGCATAGCTCATTGTGTACAAAAGTAGAAGGAAAGTGTTCTGTATTAGATACTAAATCATAAGAAAATAATGGGTTCACATTGGTGTCTAGGAACAGAATGTTAAACGCACTGTTTGAAGTGTAGTGTTGCGCACAAATATCTGTGGTCATGTCATGTCCCTGTTGAATAAATCTAAACCTAATGTCAAAATTTTGACACAAAGTCTATGCTATATTGTTTCAGACAGTTATGTGGCAGAAGACCAGGGTGTCCGATCACAAAATGGCTTTCATGGCAGTAGTGGGAACTGCCGTTATGAGCGGCATGGTACCTTTTCAACACCATAGTGAAGATCCTGAGGTAAGTTTCTAATTATCTATATGTTTCCCCCACCTGTTATTTCATCAGTTCAGCCAGCATGAGTTCTTCACTTTTTAAATAAGGATATAAAATCGAGCACCGTGCTTCTATTTTGGGTTGCTATTGTGTTAAATTCCATTCCTTTCCACCTGCATGTGTTTTGTTTCGACAACAAAAAACACGCTTAATTTTTCTCTCAGTAAGGTGTAGTTTATATCTAAAGAACTTTTTATGCTTGGACCATCAATGGGTATATCATAGGAATGGCTTTGGAGTTTACCTGTTTGTCACTGGTTCACACAGTGAATTTCTAACATCACATTAAAGGGGATCAAAGTTCGCACTTCTTAGACTATAATCCTAACTAGATTTCCATGACAGTACAGGGGTACCTCGGTTTTCGAACGTCTCCGTTGACAAACATTTCGGTTTTCGAACGCCGTAAACCTGGAAGTAAATGCTTCGGTTTTTGAACGTGCCTCAGAAGTCGAACATGCCACGCGGCTTCTGCTGAGCGCAAGATCCTGAGGCCTAGCTGTCGGCTATTGAGTTTTCGGTTTTCGAACGTTTCAGAACTCAAATGGACTTCCAGAATGGATTACATTCGAAAACCGAGGTACCACTGTACATTCCCATGAAATCAATATGGCTACCTTCCAAGTAACTGTAATTAGGAATGAGGTAAAGATATTCCTATAAAAAGGATGTAAAAATACTTAAGTGCTGCACATTCAGTGCTTTTGTGATTCTGATTGGCGTGTGGTTGGTTTGCTCTGTATCTTTTAAGGTTTCTTCATTGCTTCTTTTTAACATTAGTGGAGGTGGGTGAGATCTTTCTCACCTGCCTTAGATTAGCTTGGAAATTATCTGAGCCCCTCTCTTCCTCAGTTGAGAAGAACTTGGATTGTTTCCTGAATTATCTTAGTAGGGCTGTTCTTCAAAACGCCCCATTAGGCAGAGCAGTGGAAAAATTGTGGGGGGGGGGGCACAAAAGAAAATTTCTGTAGAAGGCCCTTAGGACAAGAAGATCTACTGTAGGGGCTTCGAGCCTCCAGCAGCTTTTCAAATTCAGGCTTAACTCCAGAAATCTCCCCTAGTTCAGAATTAAATCTCAGTTAGAGATGAATTCATGGTTAACTTCAGTGTCTGGTAAGTGCTGACCAGGGGAGGGAGAACCACCTGGTGAGGTTATGAATGACATCTAGGGTTACCCGGTGACCTTCAAACCTGGATGGGATTTGAACTTGGCTTTTCAACATCCAAATTTAGTGCTCTGTCGACAGCCTCACACTAACTCTTGATCTCATTCATCGTCATCTGCCTTGATTTAATTTCAAGGAAAGCGAAGCAGGAGACTTCTAAATGCCATGAAAATCTGGAGTCATTTCTTCTTTCTGATCTGAACCTTCTAGTTTTTGTGAACCGATTGTCATGGGAAACAGTGGTTTTTAATGGCCAGTTTAATTGCAATTCTAGGTGTTTCTCAGCGGCTTTCTTCCAAAGCCCAGTTCAGATGGTTGTTTGACAAGTCATTCAAGTGCAGAAAGGAGCTTCATCTTTGTAAACAATCGACCAGTGCACCAGAAGGAAATTCTAAAGGTACGGTTTTTCTCAGCTCCTTGTCCCAGCAGATTATAAAATATTTGCCAGGTTCTAAAGAGCTGCATTAGCTGCACGCAGTGGCTAGTTTGCGCCAGCAGGGTTTTTAATTTTGTCAAGCAGGCCACATCATTTGAAATTCCCTTCAGTTTCAGAGTTGGTTAGTATGAGATAGAGATGGCAATGCCAAATCCCACTCTAAAGGTAGAGGAGCCCTTACAGTTAAGTCCAGTCGTGAACGACTCTGGGGTTGTGGCGCTCATCTTGCTTTACTGGCCGAGGGAGCCGACGTTTGTCCGCAGACAGTTTTTCCGGGTCATGTGGCCAGCATGACTAAGGCGCTTCTGGCGAAACCAGGGCAGTGCACGAAAATGCCGTTTACCTTCCCACCAGAGCGGTACCTGTTTATCCACTTGCACTTTGACGTGCTTTCGAACTGCTAGGTTGGGAGGAACTGGGACCAAGCAACGGGAGCTCACCTCGCCGCGGAGATTTGAACCGCTGACCTTCTCATTGGCAAGCCCTAGGCTCAGTGGTTTAGACCACAGCACCACCGCATCCTAGTTTGTGTAATTGGTTGCATGGCTCTTTGGATCCTGGCCATGAATTTTTGCCTTCTATATATCATAAAATTGAGAGAGATGCAATCTTTCTTAATAAGATAACGATAAAGGACCCCTGGATGGTTAAGTCCAGTCAAAGGCGACTATGGGGTTGCAGCGCTCATCTCACTTTCAGGACAAGGGAGCTGGCGTTTGTCCACAGTCAGCTTTCTGGGTCATGTTGCCAGCAGGACTAAACCGCTTCTGGCGCAACAGAACACCATGACGGAAACCAGAGTGCACAGAAACGCCATTTACCTTCCCGCCGCACCAGTACCTACTTATCTACTTGCATTGGCGAGCTTTCGAACTGCTAGGTTGGCAGGAGCTGGGTTCAGAGCAACGGGAGCTCACCCTGTTGCAGGGATTCGAACCATTGACCTTCTGATCGGGAAGCCCAAGAGACTACTAATGGACAATTAATTAGTGCATTAGTTAACTCTTGTAGGTGTAGAATAGTAATGAGCCAATTTTATTGACTCTCACATCCATTTACAATGCTTAATGAAAAATTGTAGGTCAATACCGTTGTGTTATGGTAACATTTCAACATTTCTGGTAACAAGGTTTTTTACAAAAATTACACAACCCTTTGAAAGCTGATTCCTTCCTACTAATGGGGGACTCCCCGCAAGATGTTATAGAAAAAGTCATGCTCTGCATGCACGTAAAATGTTGCTACTTGCGCACATAGATAAATATATATCATATTAAAGTTTTGTATTGCATTCATTTCTAATTGGAAAGTACATTTTAAATGCTATTCTTTTTGGTTTTAGCTGGTTCAACAATACTATAACCAGAAGTCACACAAGGATTCTAATCGTTCACACCCTGTTTTCTTTATCAACATTGCTGTTCCTCCATCATCTGTGGATGTCAATTTAACACCAGATAAATCTCAAGTGTTTCTGCATAATAAGGTACAGCGTGTCCATTTATATATAAATGAGCAGTCTAATAAAGTTGTTTTGCTACAATTACAGTTAAAAATGTGTTTAGATTTTTTAAAAATAATAATGCATAACTTTAGGTTTAAGAATAAGCTGAGCAGAATCCATTTTCAAGTGACTTAATTATGCTGTAGCTAGCTAGCATAAGTTATTTATCACAATAATGTACTTGCCATTTTTCTGCTTTAGGAGTCTGTCTGTCTTGCTGTTGAAAATGTCTTGACCTCACTCTATGGACCTCTACCTGGGACTGCTTCTTGTGAAACTGATTCGTCAGGAGACATCTTTGTTAATGAAGCAGAACAAATGAATGTGTCTGTAAATGAAGCTGAACCCAGGAACATCGATTCACATGCACGCACTCAATTGTTTTCATTGAGTAATGCACAAAATAGTGGAATGGAAAAACCCACAGAGGTTTGTTTGGAGAAAAAAATGTATAATAATTCAGCTGTAGGATTTTCTACCAAAAATGAGCTATCTGGCTGCGAGACAGCTGTGTCTGATAGATTTTTGTGTGAGCACCAACAGAATAAGTCTAAGGTGATATTTAACCTAGATGGCAATCCCTTAATGAACACAAATTCTAAAAATGGCCTTGATGATGATTTGAGAAATGACCATTTCCAGGAAGCAATAGAGAGAACCACAACCCTAAAAGCTTCTTCTGAAGTAACTGCTGATAAATGGAGTTTGGGGAATGCATTTAAGAATACCAGAGGAGAGAACATTGAACCTGTTCGTATTTTGATTCCTGAAATGGAACGTGCAAGGCCTCAAGAGAGAAGAAATGATGATGGCCAACAAACATTTCAAGAGGGAAGTAGCATTCAAAGTCTGAAAAAAACAAACGTGGTAAATGATAAACTGGGACAGATTACAGCCTATGACATAATAAAAAATCGGATAATAAAGAAAGCCATGTCAGCGTTTGACATTTTTACTCAAGACCATCGCCCACGATTGTTAGCTGAAAATACCAAAGTGAGCATGGAAGAACTAATGCTGAAATTGGAGGAAATGTGGGAAACACTGAATGAAGAAGAGAAAAAGAAGTAAGTTTGCAAACTTCAAATCTGCTCACTAAAACTGGACAGTAGTTTCCATCCTGTGTGTGACTCCTGTTCAAAAACAATTTTTATCCATATTAATTTCAAAACCAGAATGGGAAATGCTTTTGGCTTGATAAGTGTAACATCTTGCATAGATAATTTAATTCTAATTATCTACTGCTTGCTGATTTATAAACTTAGATGTTGCTGCCTCCGCCCCCCGGTTTTCCATTAAATGTATTCGCAAATCTGTATGAAACAGCTTAATGCCTGTACAGCTCATAAATTCCCATAATCTTGTATACAGTGCATATAGTTTGTATATCATATTTTGCATTTGCCGTTAATACTTTCCGGATTAGTAGCGGTAAACAATACAAACATAAGATCTGTAAAGTAATGTGTTGATAAGCACTACTACAAACAGAACTGGCTGCTGAACATTGGGCTACTTATAAGAGACAAGATATTAACTAAGATGATAAAATAGCGTGGGAGAATGACATTTATTTTTCTTCCAACAATTAATTTTGAGAGAAAACATATTTTATAGGTGGATATATAATGACTCTGACTGAAACATTGCTAGTTTTTCATATGTTCCTTCTCTTCCCCCTTCTTTCCCTCTTTGTTAAGATATGAAGAAAAGGCTGAAAGAGACTTGGAGCGATACAAGCAGATCAGAAAAGCTGCGGATCAGAGTATACAAAGATCAACAAGGGAGAGAGAGAGAAAACATAAGTCCAAACTTAAAAACTGTCTAATTAATCAGCAGAAACTTGATAACCTTTTTCATTCTCAAATGGAGGAGAAACCAAATAGTTGCAAAGCAATAAAAATTGTTCAAGTGCCCTTCTCTATGGATTCATTCAGACATAAACTTCATATGCTTAAACAGAAAGAGACTGTTAAGGATGATCCTTGCCTAATTCGTCTTCCGAATTTTCCTGATGCGTGGATAATTGCCTCTGAGAAAAAGATAATGATGTTGAATCCGTACAGAGTGGAAGAAGCCCTTCTGTTTAAAAAACTGCTTGAAAACCATAAACTTCCTATACAGAAACTGGACAACCCGATTATATTAACTGATAGGTAAGGCGAAAGCCGTTTCAAAAGCAGATCATATAAAGGACCACAAGCAAATGATTCATTTTATTTTATTTTATATTTTACGATAGTGTAATAAAAGTGATTCCATCTTCCTGCATTCTCTCCCAAGTCCAGTATAGACCCAGCTTATATAGTTACAATCTAACAGAGATCCTAAGATCTCCAGCTTCATTTTGCTTGTTCTAAATGTGCCTGTGGCCTATTTTGGACATTATATTCAAAGCTTCCCAAACCGTGGTTTTCTTAAACTCAAAATGCGCCTCAGGCCTGCTCACCAGCTTCTACACTGCCAGCCTGGTCTCTTCCCCGTTATGTCTGAAATAGGAAACCGTGGTTTAATACCGTTTCCCTCATCAGGGTCCTTAAAATGGTAAGGGTAAACGTAAAGGACCCCTGACAGTTAAGTCCAGTCACGAACGACTCGGGGGCTGCAGCGCTCATCTCGCTTTACTGGCCAACGGAGCCTGCGTTTGTCCGCAGACAGTTTTTTTGGGTCATGTGGCCAGCATGACTAAGCCGCTTCTGGCAAACCAGAGCTGCGCATGGAAACGCCGTTTACCTGCCCGCCGGAGCAGTACCTATTTATCTACTTGCACTTTGACGTGCTTTCGAGCTACTAGGTTGGCAGGAGCTGCGACTGAACAATGGGAGCTCACCCCGTCATGGGGATTCAAACCGCCGACCTTCCAGTCGGCAAGCCCAAGGCTCAGTGGTTTAGACCAGTGTTTCCCAACCTTGGGCCTCCAGCTGTTTGAACTACAACTCCCATCATCCCTGACTAGCAAGACCAGTGGCAAGGGATGATGGGAGTTGTAGTTCAAAAACAGCTGGAGGCCCAAGGTTGGGAAACACTGGTTTAGACCACAGTGCCACCCGCGTCCTTAGTCCATGGCTTAACCCTGGTTGGTAAATTGACAGCAAACCATGGTCCTGTGTTTCAGACACAATAGGAATCCATGTTGAAGCCAGAAAATAACAGAAGGCAGGGGAATGGGCATTAAAGCTTGACATTGCAACTGAACTGGCCCTATGATTGATGTATGCATCGAGGTATAATTATATTCCAGAATCAAATTCAGTTAAGGAGAATTGACAAGTATAAGATATGTATAGAGACTACTGGTTCAGACAGACAGGTCGAGACACATGGTTGAATTTTGTTGAATTACCTCCTTTTAGCCGTGCTGTGCTTTCTCCAAGGAAAGGCTTGCTGTTGCCTGGTCACCATAATGTTTTACTGAGTAGAGGGAACAAGGAAACCTTTGCTTTCCTTGCTTTCTCTGGCATTGTCTGTCCTTGACTTAAGTTGAGAGGGGAAAGAGCAGGAAACAGTGGATGTCAGAGAGAAAAGAACTGTGCAATTACTTCTTTTGTTCCTGGTGGGCCTTTGCTCTTTGGCCCAACTATATGTGATGGCATTTAAATATAGTGGTACCTCGGGTTAAGTACTTAATTCGTTCCGGAGGTCCGTTCTTAACCTGAAACTGTTCTTAACCTGAAGCACCACTTTAGCTAATGGGGCCTCCCGCTGCTGCCGTGCCGCCGGAGCATGATTTCTGTTCTTATCCTGAAGCAAAGTTCTTAACCTGAAGCACTATTTCTGGGTTAGTGGAGTCTGTAACCTGAAGTGTATGTAACCTGAAGCGTATGTAACCCGAGGTACCACTGTATCTTTAATATTTGGGGGGGGGTGATTTCTAGCAGGATTTCTGCATGCGGGGAAGGGAGGTTTCGCCCCTCTCTGCTCAGCTGTGATCCCAATGGAAAACCCCACATGTGCTGCAGTTGGCAAAAATAAAAGTATCTCAATGGTTTTCCCTACATCTCTTAACTAGAAAAATTAAGATTGCAACTGCAATGATGTAAAATGGACAGCGGCTACTGTGGCTCTCTCCTTGTGGGGTAACACAGGACAATGGATAGCTGGGAAGATGTATTCTAACAGTGTATGTGTTTTTGTAGTTGCTGTCTGAGCTGGCATCCTGAGAAATACAGTGGTACCTCGGGTTACATACGCTTCAGGTTACATACGCTTCAGGTTACAGACTCCGCTAACCCAGAAATAGTACCTCGGGTTAAGAACTTTGCTTCAGGATGAGAACAGAAATCGTGCTCAGGCGACGCGGCGGCAGCGGGAGGCCCCATTAGCTAAAGTGGTGCTTCAGGTTAAGAACAGTTTCAGGTTAAGAATTAACCTCCGGAACGAATTAAGTACTTAACCCGAGGTACCACTGTAAAGCAGTTCTAAAATTTCATTGACGTGTGCTTTGATTGTGGGACACTATTAAAATTTGATTCTGTCTCATAAAAGTGATTAATGATTGATTTTCAGTCTTTTTAGTGACTTGCGTTATAAAGAAGTTCTTTGCAATATGCCCAAGGAAAGCATAAGATTTGATGGGTCATCCTACTTGTCGGATACAAGACTTACAGCAAACGGATTTAAGATAAAGATAATACCAGGTATGGTGTGGCTTCATATTTTGATTTAATTCAGCACCTGTAGTTCTCATTACTTGCTTGCCTCTTTTTCATTGTACTGTATATAACAATACTTGTGTTTCATTACCATATTTGTGTCTAGAAAAAAAACAGCCCCTATTATCCACTATGGGCCCCTCCGGACTTCCCTTTTATTGAGCATTCATTATGATTTTTTGCTTATAATGTATTTGAGCAGGTTATATGCAACCAGTTGTGCCTGCAGAAGTTTTGGGCTTGTCGTAGTCCTTCGTTTGCAATCAGTGCATGTCCTGTTGCTTCCTGCGAAAATCCTGTAACGTTTCATACCACAAATGTTCTGCCCTGAGCCCAGTTTTAAAGAGGAAGAATGGACTCTCTCTCTTGAAAAGCACATATGAATTGGTGCCGCCTCATAGCTTGACCAATCACAGCTCGCAGGGAGCTCGTAGCTAGGTCAAATCATAGATTTTAAAAAATAGTGTAGACTCACACACCAGCCAGCTTCCATTTTGACTTGAAATGCTCGTTTTGGGCTTCTCTGAAGTACATAAAGACAAGAAGCAGGCAGGGGGAGCGCTGGCCTGCAATGGCACCCATTAGAGAGGTGCTGGAACTATGCTCTGGCTGAGAAAAAGCACTGATTTTAATAATAATAATAATAATAATTTTTATTTATACCCCACCCTCCCCAGCCAAGGCCGGGCTCAGGGCGGTTAACAAGCAATAATAAAAACAAGTTGAATGAATACAACTTAAAAACAAGATTAAAATACAACATTAAAATATTGAAACATTAAAATATTAAAATGTACTTAATATTTAAGTATTTAATATTGATTGGATTATTTCCACTGTTCACAGAGGTACACATAGCATGAAGCAAAGTCTTCAAATGTTTGCAAGGACTTGAAGAAATAAACCAGCAGGTCTCTTGGGTGACCAGCAACCCTTGCCCTGCTCATCTTCATTCACTAAAAATCATTTAATTTCTCAGGGTTGTATTCTGTACTATTCCTACTCAGAGTAGACCCGTTGAAATTAATGTGTGACTAATTTAGGACCATTAATTCCAGTGGTTCTACACTGAAAAGGGCTAGCATTGACTACAACCCTCATTTTCCATGAAATTTTGCTGGCCTCCTTTTTAAATTCATCTCTGTAATCCTGCGGATTAGAGAATAGGGAGAAAAGAAGGCGTCATGCAGTATGAAGGAGACATGCGGCACACCCGAGCTTAGCACATAATTCATGCACTCATTTAGATGTTCAGAGAATATAATGTTACGTTCCCAATGGTACAAATGTGTTGACATATTTTGCTAGTCTCTAATAAGTATTTTGCTAGTCTCTAATAAGTTCGCACCATATTTTGCTAGTCTCTAATAAGTTCGCACCATCCCTGACCACTGGTCCTGTTAGCTAGGGATGATGGGAGTTGTAGTCCCAAAACAGCTGGAGGGCCAAGTTTGGCCATGCCTGATCTAACCCAACCTGTGCAGGTATCTCAGCTAGAGCATCCAGGACAGATGGCCATCCAACCTCTGCTTAAAAATTGCCAATGAAGGAGAGACCACCACCTTCCATGACAGCCCGTTCCACTATTGAACTGCTCTTACCCTCAGTGCTGTACAACAATATTCAGTTCCCCTCATCTTAGTGTGGTTTTGCGTAGATTGCTAAACTGGTGAAAGGGTGGCATTGTCCAGAGTGCAGGCTGGACATTGACACAGCCAGGTCTTTGGGCGGTCCTGCTCTTACACCAGGCGTGCTGAAGACCTTCCGCTTGTGCCTCAGATTAGCCACTCATGTTTTAACAGCCTCTCATTGTTTTAACAGCTAAAGTACAAATAAGATGTTTCGGTCAGTATTGTGGGGAAGTGAGGTTTAATTGCAATATGATGCCAAGCTGGTAATTCGCTAGGTCCAAGCAAAGATTTGCTGTGATTGATTGATTGATTGATTGATCTTTATTACGGCCATTGGCCCGTTACACGACAGTTTCCCATGTCAACATATTATACTTAAACCTCCAAATTTAAAGTCGCCAAAACTTACAAAAGACAAACAATAATCGAAGCAAAACAAAAACAAAAACCACCATCATACAAAAACAGAAACCACCATCATACATTACAATAAATATCAGGGATATCAATGGGGGTATCGCCTAAAACATAGATCATGGTTTAAAACAATGGTGATATCACCTAAAACATAGGTCATGGTTTAAAAGGGTTATCCGAATCACACAGGAGACCGTTTCTCTTCTTTAGGGATAGGACGCTGATCAGGAATCTGGCAACCATGAGTGATTTTAGGGGGTCATCATCAATTAGTAGATATCTCAGTTTGGCTTCAATCGTATCATCAGCAATTCCCTTAAGATATTGAGCAAGAAACTTGCTCCTGGCCGGTAAGTGAAAAGCACAGTCAAAGATTATGTGATGCAACGATTCCGGTGCCCCACTATTACAATCACATAAGAGTGATATCTGTCCATTGGAGAATCTATTTCTCAGCACGTTTGATGGGAAGGTGTTGAATCTTGCCTTTACAAAGGCATATCTATGAGCTGAGGAAGTTAGGGAATTCAAATAGTTTGGGAGCCTTAAGAGGGGTAATAAACCAAGATTTAGAGGTGAGCAGGTACCATTGCCCAAGATCATTTTCTGCTGCAAGTCCATCTCCTCTAGCTTACAGGTTACTGTTCTTTTAGCTGGGACTATGTCCTGCTCTAGTAATTTGGATGGGGAGATTCCCATTGCCGTTATTTTCAGCTGTAAATTTTTTACCCATGGGCTCTGGAAATCATCTCTCCACATACATTGTATCAAGTACAAGTTTGGGAGATTGTGCCATAGAGATAACCAGTGACAAAGTATGTGCTTCCACAGAGCATTTTCCAGGGATACAATATTGAGTTCCATGCGTAACGCTGTATTACTTACACAGTTGGGCAGTTTCAATATCCCTCTTAAAAACTGATTTTGAATGACCTCCAGGTGAGATAGGTTGGCAAAAGTCCCCCAGACTGAGATGGCATAAGCAATTGTTGGAATCACCTTGGCCTTGAAGACTTTCAACGCTGATGGGATATGAAGGGCCCCATCGGTGAAGAAGAATCGCAAGATCGCCAAGGAGATAGCTTTGGCTCTATTTGTAACATAGGCTACATGGGCCTTCCATCTGAGGTTATGTTGTAACCAAACTCCCAAATATTGGAATCTATAGACTTGTTCGATGGCTCTCCCATCAATTCTCCAATTATGGAGTTTCCGGCTCTTTGAGAAAATCAGGATCTTAGATTTCCCATAATTAATTGTAAGGGAATTTGCGTTACAGTATGATCCAAAAATTTTTAGGGCCCTCCTGAGACCTACTCTAGAAAAGGAAAGAATGGCTGCGTCATCCGCATATAGTAACAAGGGGCAGCGATAAAGTGCTAGGCGGGGTGCATGAATCCTTTCTTGGGCCTCTATTAGGGGAGTCCTCATGTCACTTATGAACAAATTGAACAGGAGTGGAGCCAATATACAACCCTGTCGGACACCTCTGTTAATGGGAATTGAATTCGTGAGATCACCCTCCGGGGTGAATCTCACTCTGGCTGCTGAGTTCTCATGGAGTTTGATTATTAGCCAGAGAAGCCTTCTGTCGATGCCCCAGCGGGTGAGTTTTTCCCAAAGGATGCTCCTGGGGATACTATCGAATGCTGCCTTTAGGTCAATGAATGCCACACAGAGTTGGCCACCCTTTGGGGTGGAATATTTCCAGGCAAGATGCTGTAAAATTAGAATATGATTAATTGTTGACTGTTTTGGGCGGAATCCAGCTTGTTCGGGCCCAATTAATTTTGTCTCTTCGGCCCATTGGATAAGTCTGTTCAACAGGGAGCGGGCATACAGTTTCCCCACTATTGAGAGCAGGCTGATGTTCCTGTAGTTCCCCGGGTCATCTGGAGAGCCCTTTTTGTGGATTGGAACGATGACGGCGTCCTTCCATACTTCCGGAATCTTTCCAGAGTTGTTAACTGCATCGAAGATGTTCGCCAGGACCTTGGCCCACCAGTCCGCGTGGTATTTTATAGCTTCTGCCGGGATCAGGTCTGGCCCAGGCGCTTTCCCTGTTTTAAGGTTGACGATCAGGTCATGGATGTCTTCCGGATCGGTAGGGGGCCAGAGGGGAAGCTGATCTTGAAATTCGTCTCTTGTGTTAACGATACAGTCAGTTGTGGCAAAGTAATTTTTTAAATAAGATTCCCAAACCGGGGCGGGAATAATAGTTAAAGGGTATCTTTTAGTTCTTTTATTTACCAGGAGCCAAAATTGTCTGGTGTTCCGTGATGATGAGGCTTCTATAATTGCCCGCCATTGATTCACTTGCCATTCCTGTCTGGCTCCCTTTTGAATTTGCTTGTAGGCCGATTTTGCTTGGAAATATTCTTTTGGCAAGACCGTTGCCCCAGAGGCTTTATACTCTTTGTAGATGTTACCAAGAAGTTGTTTAGCCTGTTTACAAGCACTGTTGAACCACAATGCACCTGTCTTCCTTTGTGTTCGATTTATTTTATGCGTCGGGACAGAGAAAAAAGACGTTAGATCTTCCGCTGTGAGTTTTGAGAAATGCTATAGCTTCATGTGTTACCATTTCAGCCTCGTATGTAGAGGACTGCTGACAGATCTGCCGTAATATATGGGCATCTCAAAGGATAGGTCTTTAAAAAGAAAAAGGGCAGGGGAAAGATAGAACCTTGGAACCGTGTCTTGATGAAAAACCAATTCCCTCCAAGAAGAGTGTTTTCCTTTCTTAACCATCCACAAGTCTGGTGAATGCAGGCTGATTTTAAATTCAGTTTATAAATAAGTCTCCAATTAGCATATTCTGTAATCCCAACTACATGTGTTGCTGTAGAAACACAGTTTTTGTTTGATTTAAAACTCTTTAGCTTGACTTCCCAAATGTCTATCCCTACATCAAAGTTTATAGTTTCTGATCAATACTCTCTTGTACTTCTGGGGAGCGGAACCTGTTTTTGGGTGCCAAGATTTATACCCAGAAAAACAGGATATGGTATAGAGCACAATTTATCTACTGGCACTTGTCCCACTCCAAGGGGGGACATTATGTTAACGTATATGCAGTTTTGTTAAATGCTGTATAACAATAATGAAAAAGAACAATGCCTGCTCGAAAGCAAAACCTATTACCGTATTTTTCGCTCTATAAGACGCACCAGACCACAAGACGCAGCTAGTTTTTGGAGGAGGAAAACAAGAAAAAAAATATTCTGAATCTCAGAAGCCAAAACAGCAAGAGGGATCGCTGCGCAGTGAAAGCAGCAATCCCCTTTGCTGTTCTGGCTTCTGGGATAGCTGCACAGCCTGCATTCGCGCCATAAGACGCACACACATTTCCCTTTACTTTTTAGGAGGGAAAAAGTGAGTCTTATAGAGCAAAAAATACAGTAAGTTCAGTTTGTCTTAAAAGGTAAAGGGGCCCCTGGCCATTAGGTCCAGTCGTGGCCGACTTTGGGGTTGCAGCGCTCATCTCGCTTTATTGGCCGAGGGAGCGGGCACACAGCTTCCGGGTCCTGTGGCCAGCCTGACTAAGCCGCTTCTGGCGAACCAGAGCAGCGCACGGAAACACCGCTTACCTTCCCGCCGGAGCGGTACCTATTTATCTACTTGCACTTTGTTGTGCTTTGAAACTGCTAGGTTGGCAGGAGCAGGGACAGAGCAACGGGAGCTCACTCCGTCGCGGGGATTCGAACCGCCAAACTTCTGATCAGCATGTCCTAGGCTCTGTGGTTTAACCCACAGCGCCACCCACGTCCCTTCAGTTTGTCTTACTGACATGTAAATAGGTATAGGATTACAGCTTTAATATTTGTAGAATCCTTCCTCCTGATCAGGAAGCTGTAAGTGGAAAGACGGTTCTTTCTTGTTTGTTTTTTGCTGTGCAAGCTCCAGACAGATCAGTGGGTGACCCAACTCCCATAATCTCCCCATAATACTCTGTTTTGGGGTAATCCAGCACAAGTAGGGTTGCCTCCACTTCACTCATCTGTAGCTGGAGACTTTCCTATGGTGGAAGCCAGTGGACAGGGGTGTCTCCTGACTGCTACCCTCTCAGAAGTGCTGATCGGAGGATGAGATATAATTCAGGGTTTACTACGTACACACTGATCCAGACTACCGTATTTTTCGCTCCATAAGGCGCACCGGACCATAAGGCGCACCTAATTTTTAGAGGGCGAAAGCAAGAAAAAAAATATTATTCCCCCCCCCCAGCTTGTCCGCTTCTCCCAGAGCTTCTCGGGGCTGCTGGGGGAAGCCCGCCCCCCCCAGCCCCAAAAAGCAAAGAAGCCAAGACAGCGAGTGGGATCCATCCCGCTGGCTGTCTTGGCTTCTGCCATAGCCGCGCACAGCCTCTCCCAGCCAGAGGGGCTGCACTCGGCTAAAGAAGCCAAGACAGAGAGTGCGATCCATCCCACTCGCTGTCTTGGCTTCCTCTTTAGCAGTGCAACCTCTCTAGCCAGAGAGGTTGCTGGCGGCTATGGCAATTCCCCCACCTCCCGCAAAAGCCCACAGGAGCCGCGCACCCTTTAAGGAGCGCACGGCTCCTGCGGGCTTTTCTACAAGGAGGGAGAAGGGACTGACTGGTCGTGTCAGTCCCTTCTCCCTCCTGGGGAAAAGTCCGCAAGAGCCTCGCGAAGCTTGTGTGCGGCTCTTGGGGGCTTTTCCTGCCTACATCCCCCCTACATTTGCTCCATAAAACGCACACACATTTCCCCTTTTTAGGAGGGAAAAGGTGCGTCTTATGGAGCGAAAATACGGTACTTTGCTCCCCTGTCAGCACTTGAGAAAAACAAAACTGTAACCTCTGGCTTAGATGTCTAGACTTGGGGGATCATTGTACATTTTGCTCCAAATAAGAGAATCATAGAATTGTAGTTGGAAGGGGTCACATCTAGTCCAACCCCCCACAATGCAGGAATCTTTTCCCCAATGTGAGGTTCAAACCCATGTCCCTGGGATTAAGAGTCTCATGCTCTACCCATTTGAGCTATAAGCTACAATATGTAGCCAAGTAGTGCTGGTGAAGGGGAGGGGATTCTCCTCCCCATACCTACCATTTCCGCTACCTACCATCTGCAGAACTCTTTTTAGCTCTACACTGGATAGATTAGTATAGATTGTCCCGTTTTGCAGTTGTGTACATTGGGTCAAGCCTGTCATTCTGTTGCCCGGTTGCTACCTCCCTGTTCATCCCAAATATGTTATTGATAGTATCAGCCTTAGTATAAATAATTGGGACTAGCATTAAGAGATTGAAGGTTTAATTGTGATCTAAATTTAGCACAGGATCTGGAAGGTTAATAAAGTTCAGTACTTGAGCATTTTGAGAATTTGGGAAGTTTTTAATGCTTGATGTTTGATTGCATTATTACTATTGTTATTAATATTCTATTGGAAGCTGCCCAGAGTGGCTGGGAAAACCCAGCCAGATGGGCAGGGTATAAATATGTTGTTGTTGTTTTATTGATTGATTGATTGATTGATTGATTGATTATGAACCAATGTAGTGCAAGCAGTGTTGACTTGTGCAACTGGGCTTCTTCATTCCAAACATTTTACTGATATGTCTGCAAGATGTTTTTTTTAAGATAAAATGTATTCATGTATTTAACACATTTTAGACTGCAGAACTGTACAAGCTGTCAAATGTTGAAGGTGTGGTTGGGATATGGCACACTTTAGGCTTATATGGTAGATGTGTTAGGTTTTTCTTAAAATGATAATTGGAACCATTTTGAACATAATGGGATTTATGTTACCTTGAGAACCTATGGCTCTTTTATTAGAGAGGTTGGCAAATAAATAAAGCAAAAACCAAATCCATGTTGTTAGCAGATTAGACTTTAGAGGCCAAATGCCGGGAAGGGGGGATTTTCAAAACAGGCATCAAGCATTCTACAGAAAAGAGCTAGGTTAGACCATATGTGTGATGGGATGATGAGCTGCTTGTGCGTAAAATCCTAGTCCCTCAGAGTTTGGACGAGTCCCCAAACCTCTGCCTCCGACGGAGCCCCTCAAGCATGGCTCTGTCAGTCGCTAGCAGAATCCGAAAGTGGGCGTTTTCGGAATCTCTTCCAGCATAAAAGCTCCTTAACGGAAACACGTCTTCTGGACTCCCGGCGTGACAGTTTCCGGCGAGGAGTGGGTGTCCCTATAGGAGGTCTTGAAACCTCCCCACTGTTTTCGCTGGAAGTGTCCCGGAGCCATCCCTCCAACTCACTTTCCCTCGGAGCTCCTCCTCTCCCCCTGCTGGTTCCCTCGTCAGCTGTTAAGTCTGTCTCCACCTGCGTGAGCCCTTCCACCTCCCGTCCTTTCGATGGCAGTTCCCTGACAATATGAAATTATTCTAACATCATTTTTCTCTCATATATATATATATATATATATGCAGGTTTTGGTGTCCTCGGGTGTCTTCCCGTGTAAAAGTTGGGGTGTCTAGGCGACGTTTCGACGAGGTCTCACTCGTCATCTTCAGGCTGGTGCTTTCGGCTTCTTGTTACTGGAACAGAGCAGGATCTCAGTGTTTGAGTTCCTATAAATACTGTTGAGGAGGTGTGGTGTATAGCCTCCAATGTTCTGGGCAGAGAGGAAGTTCCCAGGCTAGTGTGCCTTTTCTTCTTTTGTTCCTTAATTGCTTGAGGGATATCTTGAGTGATTTCTTGAGTGATATCCTGAGTACCACTTAGGTGGGTCATTAGGTGTGGATTAGTTGCTAAAGCTTTTGTGTCTTGACCTCTTGAACTTTGTGAAGAGTTTTTCTGAGAAGATGGCTGTGCTGCTTTGTTGTGCTCTGGCTTGGCTTCGTGTATAGGGGCGAGCTGTGGTTCAAACCCAGACCCTCTCCACAGATAAATTACAGACACCATCCAGTAGCCAAACCACGATGGCACCTCCGGATGCTGCACCCCCCTGCAATCCCTACACAGATCTGGCTGGCACAGGCCACAAAACCACAGCTCGCCCCTATGCGTGTCTAGGATTGCAGCTGCAACAACAATTTTCAAGGTGAATATTTTGTTGTGTAAATCAAAACAGTATTTAAAACACACTCGGTAACTCCAGGTATCATTGTGTTCAGTTTATTCATTTGTTTACTATTTGGTGTTTCAGCTATGGGAAATCAGCTGGAAATAGAAGGAATGGCAAACTGTCTGCCGTACTATGGGATATCTGATCTGAAAGAAATTCTGAGTGCTGTGGTAGATTGTAATGCAAAAGAAGTTCATGAATGTCGACCTCTTAAAGTCATGAACTACCTGGAGGTAAGTATTACTTTATGGTTTGCAAGCTCTTCTTTAGCATGCTGCTTTTAATGCCACTGTCCTATCAAAAGATACAGCTTGATGCTTAAAGCATTGCTACCTAAAAGGAGAAATTGATACCAGAAGCAATCACAATACAGATCAGGCCTGGATGACTGTTATTTGCATTACAATAAAGGTTCCATTGGCACAAATGGGTGCCCTTCTTCCAGTGCAGGTAGCAGATTTGGGTTTCCTGATCTGGAACACACAAGCGGTCAGAGTGTTTTAAGCTCTACTCCTGTGCCTCAGTCCAGATCGCTTTCCTCCACCACCCATCTGGTGGTTGTTGTTTAGTCGTGTCCAACTCTTCATGACCCCATGGACCAGAGCACGCCAGGCACTCCTGTCTTCCACTGCCTCCCGCAGTTTGGTCAAGCTCCTGCTGGTAGCTTTGAGAACACTGTCCAACCATCTCATCCTCTGTTGTCCCCTTCTCCTTCTCCATCTTTCCCAACATCAGGGTCTTTTCCTGGGAGTCTTCTCTTCTCATGAGGTGGCTAAAGTATTGGAGTCTCAGCTTCAGGATCTGTCCTTCCAGTGAGCACTCAGGGCTGATTTCCTTCAGAATGGATAGGTTTGATCTTCTTGCAGTCCATGGGACTCTCAAGAGTCTCCTCCAGCACCATAATTCAAAAGCATCAATTCTTCGGCGATCAGCCTTCTTTATGGTCCAGCTCTCACTTCCATACATCACTACTGGGAAAACCCATCTGATACCAACTTCTAAAAAGCTATTCATGTAGTTGCTAAGCCAGGAGTGCCCAAACTGTGGTCTGCAAAATGTCTGGATTTGTGGTGGAAGATGGAAGATGGCCCATCAGATACCCATATAGATTTTAAAACTGTGTTTTTAATGGCCATTTTTATTTCTTATATATTGCATTTTATTGTTTTACAGTTTGAATCCTGTGGAATTGAAACAGTAAAACAATAAAATGCAACGCGTAAGAAATGAAGCAACAAAAATATAGTTAGAAATCATACGGCCTCTAAAATAGAGCATTGCAATCAGAAAAATCTTTAAGTGGTCCATCGAGACACTCAGCAATTTTCAAGTGTTCTGTGGAGGAGAAAGTTTTGGAGCCACTGCCCTGAGCCATTTGAGTCTCCAGAATGTGGAATATATGAGCTAAAGGAAGGGAGGAGAGTGAAGAAAGGCCCCTTCCCTAATTTGAGCCAGCCCATGTATCAAATTCCATTCCTGCCTGTTCCCTTCAGTGGCAACTTCTGAGTAGAATAATTTAGCTGCAGTATATCTGTAGGTCGTGGGACGCGGGTGGCACTGTGGGTAAAACCGCAGTGCCTAGGACTTGCCGATCGTATGGTCGGCGGTTCAAATCCCCGCGGCGGGGTGAGCTCCCGTCTTTCGGTCCCAGCTCCTGCCCACCTAGCAGTTCGAAAGCAGCCCTAAGTGCAAGTAGATAAATAGGTACCAGTTTATAGCGGGAAGGTAAGCGGCGTTTCCGTGTGCTGCGCTGGTGCTGGCTCGCCAGAGCAGCTTCGTCACGCTGGGCACGTGACCCGGAAGTGTCTTCGGACAGCGCTGGCTCCCGGCCTCTTAAGCGAGATGAGCGCACAACCCTAGAGTCGGACACGACTGGCCCGTATGGGCAGGGGTACCTTTACCTTTATATCTGTAGGTCACCCATCCAAATCTGTACTTCGATTTATGGCAGGATCTTTTCCACACAGAAGAGTAACCTACTTACACATTGGGATTTGGGAAACTGGACAGCAGTGCAAATTTGTTCTAAAGTAAGCCTCACTGAGCTTGTTTCTGAATAACAACCTGATCTTACTTCTGCAGCAAAAAGGAAAAAAATAATGTGGTTAAGAATGAGCCACTCCTTAAGCCCTTCTTACGATGGTTAACTGTTGCTTGGGAGCTGCCCCAAATTTTGTTTGCAAAATTTCTTCTTTCATAGATTAGATTTGGGAAAAACCAAAGATACCTAATTCAGTTGCTTGGCCAAAGAAGATTGGGATATGATTTTCTATGAAAAAGTATAGTAGTAAAAAATGTTCAATGGAGAAGTTTGCACCATATATAATTTATTGGATTTTATTGTAGCCTCAGGTTAATGTCTAAATGTAAACATTTTTGTTCCCATAGGGAGAAGCAGTAAGACTGTGTCGGCAGCTACCTTTGTATATATCCAAGGAAGATGTACAAGACACCATCCACAAAATGGAGACACAACTTGGAAATCAACATAAAGGCTGTGTTCATGGTCGTCCCTTTCTTCATTATTTAACAAATATTCCAGAGTAACTAGCAAGGAAAAACCTCGTCCTGCAGTCAACATTTCACACAATTACAAACAAAACTCTCCTTTTTTTGCATAATTAAGAAATTATTTGTAACTGTCTTGTGTTTTGATCTCTATGAAGTGGAAGAGTGCTATTTTTTAAAATGAACATGAGC
The DNA here is from genome assembly GCA_034642415.1 of Podarcis siculus. Lineage (NCBI taxonomy): Eukaryota > Metazoa > Chordata > Lepidosauria > Squamata > Lacertidae > Podarcis > Podarcis siculus. The sequence continues at coordinate 32,959,805 of JAXCMG010000008.1, forward strand.
ATTGAATTAATGGTATTGAAATGTGTTTTCGAATAATTCATTGTTTCTAAGAAAATATACTGAAGGACAATCCACGTTCTGAAAGTGTAAGATCAGCTGATGGAAATAGCTTTCCAAATAACTATTTTTACATTATTTTTCTACTGGACAAGTTTGTAGCTCATAATAAAAAAGTACAAAAGAAGACTGCTCTCAGGAAGAAGAAAATGGAATATAATGTTTAATGTTGTTTTGTCTCCACTAAGCTAAATGGATACTCAGGGTTGAAGTGTATGGCTCTATTTACAGATGCATTTTCTACAAGTGAACAATATGTGGATACATCCAAATAAAAATTTGTATTTCTCTTGTGTTATTTCATATTCTAATTTCTCAAAAGTTATGAAATGGCTATTACTCAAAGCCACTGAAGCATGTGCAGAATCTGCTTCTGCTTGGGGATTGTTTTGCTGAATTAGGAGCTCTACGGATAATATTCAGATGTATATTCAAACATGAAACCTGGGCTGGATCTAGACACATCGAAGAAATGTTTCAGTTAAACGCATTGTAAACCTTGCATGAGAAACCCGCTTGGCAAAAATGGAACTCCACAGTGCCATCTGGTGTCACAGTGTTATAATGCATATACGGGACACGGGCGGTGCTGTGGTCTAAACCACTGAGCCTCTTGGGCTTGCCGATCAGAAGGTCAGCGGTTTGAATCCCTATGATGGGGTGAGCTTCTGTTGCTCTGTCCCAGCTCCTGCCAACCTAGCAGTTCAAAAGCATGCCAGTGCAAGTAGATAAATAGGCAGCGCTGCGGCCAGAAGGTAAATGGCGTTTACATGCGCTCTGGTTTCCATCAACAGTGTCCCGTTGCACCAGAAGCGGTTCAGTCATGCTGGCCACATGACCCGGAAAGCTGTCTGTGGACAAACGCCAACTTCCTCGGCCTGAAGCTCAACCCCGTAGTCGTCTTTGACTGGACTTAACCATCCAGGGGTCCTTGACCTTTTTACCTAATGCATATACAACACATATATCCTTATCTAGCTGAGTCCTTGGTGAGTCTTCACTGGTGTAGCGCTTTGAAAAATTAATCTGTGGTCTCTTGCACTCAGCATAAGGTTCACAAGATCCAGTTTCAATATTTGAAATTATAGTAGTGAACTAACATTGCAGCATGTGGTTGTTTTTAAGAAAAAGTGGCGATCTGATAAATGTATATTAGCAATCAAATGAAGCAGCTGATTTGTGAACAATGGCAAAGTAGTCATTGCAGTCGTTATGTTGCAAAAGATTTTTATGTCGCTAATCAGTTCCGCAGTAATCAAGGTCTGCATGAGACACACCAGACATAATCAGATTTCACTGCCTTTTCCATAACTTCAGAATCTGGATATGACATTCTGGGCCACATTTGAAAGATAGGACTTTTGGTTATTGCCACAGGCTAGGCTTGCTTGAGTAAAGGATCTGCAGTGCTCTATCCATAAGTGTTCGTTAGAATCATAGAATTGTAGAGTTGGAAGGGATCCTGTGGATCATCTAGTCCAACCCCCTGCAATGCAGGAATATGCAGCTGTCCCTTACGAGCACTGAACCTGCAACCTTGGCATTATTGGCACCACATATCAATTGAGCTTTAAAAAAGTCCGTTCTGCTAGTCTTTAACCACATGATTGTGAACATGGTAGTGGTTCACATGCGTTCGGGGACATTGGTTTATTATAAGTATCTTGGATCAGTGATGTGGAAGGTGTACAACATCCTAACTAAAAATCTAAGTCTTTACCAAACAGTTCGGTCATCTCTGACATTTCAAGCCACATTTGCACGTTGCTGTATACACCAGAGAGGTGGGGATGTCTACTCAATGTGCCTTGGCTGTTTCTTTTCTGCATGCCTTTAACCCCCTTGAACTATTAATGAAGCTGTCGTCTGTGCATGTGATAATGGCTGCGGTTATCACATGTTTAGCTACACTGAAGTTATGCCAAATTTTGTCCTGGTTGGACTCTGTTGGGTATGTGTGATAGATGAAACTCTATCAAAAATTCTTCATTTGCTGTTTGGCAGTGCAATTCTGTGCCTGTTTTCACAGAAGTCCTGTGTTCAGTGGGGGCCTTCTCCCTAAGAGACGTTTACTTTTTTTTATTACAGCCACAATCATGTTGTTGCAATTTGAGTTCCTCATATGGGCTGCACAAATTTAAATGCACCTGCCTTGCAGGGATCATAGCATTCTAGAGTTGAAAGGGACCTTGTGGGTCATGTAGGAATGTCAATTAAAGCAACCATGACAGCCATCCAACCTCTGCTTAGAAACCTCCAAGGAAGGAGAGTCCACCGCCTCTCATGGGAATCTCTTTCACTGTTGAACAGCTCTTACTGTCAGAAAGTTCATCCTGATGTTGAGTCGGAATTTCCTTCCTTGTAACTTGAATCCATTGGTTTGGGTCCTAGCCTCTAGAGCAAGCTAAACATTCCCAACTCCCTCAATTGTTTCTCTATGAGGCTTGGTTCCAAGACCCTTGATTTTCTTGGTTGCTCTCCTCTGCACATGTTCCAGCTTATCAATATTCTTAAACTGTGGTGCGCAGAACTGGACACTGCGACAGGTGTGGTTTTACCAAGGTGGAACAGAGCGGTACTATGACTTCCCTTGATCTTGACACTATACTTCTGTTGATGCAGCCTAGAATAGCATTAGCTTTTTTTTTTTTTCTTCTTTTTTTTTTTTTGCTGCTGCATCACACTGTTGACCAGGCTTCCTCAACCTCGGCCCTCCAGATGTTTTGAGACTACAATTCCCATCATCCCTGACCACTGGTCCTGCTAGCTAGGGATCATGGGAGTTGTAGGCCAAAAACATCTGGAGGGCCAAGGTTGAGGAAGCCTGCTGTTGACTCATATTAAGCTTGTGGTCTACTAAGACTCCTAGATCCTTTTCACACATACTACTGGAAGCCAGATGGTCCTGTCTTATATTTCATAGAATTGTGGAATTGTAGACTTGGAAGTGGCCATGAGGATCATCTAGTCCAACTCCCTGCAACAAATGAATCTTTTGCCCAACATGGGGCTTGAACCCACAACCCTGAGATTAAAAGTTGCTCTACATTTGTACAGTTGGTTCTTCCTGCCTAAATATGTACTGCAAGGCAGCAGGTCTGGATTTTTCCTTGGGGGTTTATTTCCGAAGCCGCCTAATGTATGAGTAGAGCTGCAAAGCAGTGGAGGTTTAGGATGAGTTTTTCTTTTAGATGAGTGCAAAACAACTACTACTACATTTTGCCTATGTAACAGCATCTTCTGAGAAAGCAGAGAAAAGCTTTAGCTGTGGATTTTTAGAAGAGAGAAAGGGAATTTTGGACAGTTTTGAGGCCTGGGCTGATTATTGAGGCCTGGGGTGACTTCACAGACAGGATTTGGGTATCCTGTCCCTTCACTACTTCTGTTTTTGTAATAATGTTCAATGAGCCTGTTGATAAGATCCATTAAAAAAGCAACTGTACCAAAAGGAATTATTGTGAAAATAAGGATTTGGGGTGGGGGCAATTTATGGTCCTCCCTCAAAGCGCCAGCTAAGCTGGTGGGGCTTCCCTCTGGCTAAATTCTGCAAACATACGAGGTCACGGAGACCCTCAAGTGTCCCTATTTTCCAGGGACTGTCCCAGATTTACAGAAATTGTGCCGGTCTCTGATTTGAACCCAGAATGTCCCGCTTTTCCTTAAGATGCCCCTATTTTCCTTGGAGAAATGTTGGAGGGTATGGAGTTATGTGACCCCAGAGTCAGGGAAATAAGTAACTATACAGTCTTTAGAAAACACATGAAGGCAGCCCTGTATAGGGAAGTTTAATGTTTTATTATGTTTTTATTTATTTTGGAAGCCACCCAGAGTGGCTGGAGCAACCTAGTCAGATGGGTGGGGTATAAAGATGATGATGATGATGATGATTACGGAATAGGACGTCCCTAGTTTCTTTGGAAAAATGTTGGATGGTATAAGTAACTATACAACCTGTAGAAGGCAGCCCCGTATAGGGAAGTTTTTTAAAATGTTTAATTTTTTTAGATGTTTTTTAGGGTTCCCATATTTCAGAAGTAAAATTCGTGACACCACACGCAGTTGTTGAGCTTTTTTGGGGATAACTAACCCCGAAATAGTGATTTTTAAGCTTTTGGAGCGCTTTCTGCTGTTTTTTTCCATCAATCCATCCAAGTTTCCCCATACATTTAGGCAAAAATCCTGCCTGACACCCATATTTACACCCCAAAAGCCTACTTCCTTATATATGTTGGAAGCCGCCCAGAGTGGCTGGGGCAACCCAAACAGATGGGGTATAAATAATAAAATGACGATGTTACCATGGACAATATGGTCAAATACAAAATACGGATTATGCAGTAATATGCCGTTGAAAATGTTGACAATAGGACCCATGAGGGGGGGGGGAGTCCTGAGATTCAGAGTAATCTCTAGATATGGAAATGCATTCGGATTGTTACAACTTTATATTTGTAAAATCAAATAAAAATGATTTTAACAAATAATAATAATAATAAGATGATGGAATAGGATGCCCCTATTTTCACGGGATAAATGTTGGAGGATATGCACACAAGTGTCACCCCCCATCCCATCCACACACCGAAGGTCTCTCGCTCTCTCACAGTCCCCCCGCCTCGGTTCCTTCCGTTGTGACTCCAACCGCCATTCCAACGGCCGCAGAACGTTGCCTCCGTTCGAAACGAGCTCGTGGCGCCAGCTTGGCCAGAGAGCGAGTAAGAGAGCGAGAGAGAGGCGCGTCGCGGCCTTCCTCATCCCCTCACCATCCTCCTCCTCTCTCCTCTCCCGGCGGGGAAAAAAAAAAGCTCTCCCCGTCCCCCAATAAATACTTAAAGGAACACCGACGAAAAGCGGGGAAAAGAAAGGGATGTTGTGAGGAAACGTTGCACTGGGGCGCCTAGATCCGAGTCCTGCCCGGCTTTCCCGCCTCGTTTGTGCGCCTCGAGTCCCGCCGAGTTGACTCGGGTTGCCTCCTCAGGCCTTGCTGGTGGTGATTGTAGTTGTGGTGTGTATGTTTTTAACAACGACACACGCACACACCCCGTCCGCTTTAACTCGTTGCCTCAGTCTCTCAGCAGGTGAAGGAGAAGGGCGCCGATAGGAACCCCCGCCATTTTCTCTAAAAACGGGCAAACGGGCTTAGTCGGGTTTCGAAAAAACAGAGATGCCATTTCGGGTTTGGGAGCAGGAGGTAAGAGTCGAAGAAATGTCCCCAGGTTAAATTGCAAACGCCCACCCACACCCAAACCAGCCTGTTAAACCACCAAAAATACTCATAATAATTAGAAATAAGTTCTTGGTTCATGAATTGGTTTAAACAATTAAGAAGAAGAAAGGGGGGAAGAGGGGGACACTGACCACTAACAATGAAACATACGTTGTAGATATTTTTTCCACATTTATTATGCTATTTTGGGGATATACAGATGACATGAGAAATCTTGGTGCACTTATTTGTACAATGTTATTCTTGTTTATAGAACCCAGTAAATAATAATAATAATAAATAAATTAGGCCCTGAGGAATAATTCATGCGCGGCTCTAAAACACACCTTTCTAAATCGGTGCGATTTGCAAACAGCTTTGGGAGTGGCTACTTTATTATTATTATTTATTGCATTTATATACCGCCCTATACCCCGGGGGTCACAGAATAAAATCAATATATCAAACCATAAAATACATAATAAAAATAAAAACAACAACAACCCAATAGCCCCCCCCCCCATTGGCAGTACCTCTCTCAGGCAGCACTTGTCTGCCTGTTGAGGCCTAAGCTTGCCAAAAGAAGCCTTCAGAGACCTGCTTCTTAATGATGTGTTTTTATGATAGTAGTGCTGTGGTTGCAGTCTTAGGTCAAATTTAGGCCCTGTATTGGGTTCTGCCTCATACGTTAAAGACCAGTGTCCTAGGGGGCACCCCCCACCCGGGTATTTCTGCCATTACCTTTCATCCTGAGGTCCCAGGCAGGTTGCTTAATAGAGTCTGAGGAGGTTAGAAGAGTTGCTTCTAAAATTTCTTTTAAAAATACTGTGAGGCAGTGGGGAAATGAACAAGGACTGGAAACTCCCCTGTATTGCATAGTACAGTGGTACCTTGGGATGTAAATGGGATCCGTTCCGGAGCCCCGTTCGCATCCCGAACAGAACACAAGATGCGACGGCGCGTGCGCGGGTCGCGTTTCGCCGCTTCCGCGCATGCGCGTGACGTCATTTTGACGTACCAGGGCTTCAAGTACCAGGGCTTCAAGAACCAAGGTTCCACTGTACTGTACATTGTTATGAACAGAAATTTAGCTAGTATTTCTGTAATAATATTTGTATTAGAAGAAGGAAAAAGTGTAATATAGCATGGCTTGATTTCAATAAGGCTTCTGACAAGTTCTTCCATGATATTTTTGCCAGGGAGTTGGTACAATGTGGGCTAGATGATGTTTATATTAGGTGGATTTGTAGCTGGCAGGTGAGCCATACTAAAGGGTGCTAGCCAATGGCTGCTCATCAACCTGAAGAAAAGGGACTGATGGGATGTCTCTAGGTTGTGTCCTGGACCTGGTGTTGTTTAACACATTTATAAATTGCTTGGTTAAGGAGCAAATGGCACCAAACTGAGTCAGCGAACACCGACAGAAACAGGATCCAAGATGATCTTGACATAATGGGAGACCTGGGCCAAAACTAACAAAATGAATTTCAACGTTAAGTTCTGTATTTATATGGCAACTTAAAAAGTAGCTGCTGTTTGAACTTTTATGTTGGACCTTTGGAATTAGATCCACTGAATGCAAAACAAACAAATTTGGCATGTATTGGATTACATCAGTGTTAAACTCAGTAAGTATGGCAGTACAGTGGTACCTCAGGTTAAGTACTTAATTTTTTCCAGAGGCCTGTTCTTAACCTGAAACTGTTCTTAACCTGAAGTGCCACTTTAGCTAATGGGGCGTCCTGCTGCCGCTGTGCCACCGGAGCACAATTTCTGTTCTCATCCTGAAGCAAAGTTCTTAATCCAAGGTTCTATTTCTGGGTTAGCGGAGTCTGTAGCCTGAAGTGAATGTAACCTGAAGCGTATGTAACCCGAGGTACCACTGTCCCTTCTTTAATAGGCTTCCAGCTTAACTTATATAAAATGAATAACCATTTCTTGATATAAAATAGTTTAATTTTACTTTCAATTGCAGGAGACTTATATTGAAAGAAAAAGCTTGATATATGACGTCTCTGTGTGTAAAGTTGAGGCCCGTGAAATAATTGAAGTAAGTGGAATTATCACATCTGTTAAAAAATACTTATAAGCATTTTCATACTGATAAGTGGATTTCTTTTTATTCTTTAAAAGGATACCCAGAGGAGTTCATAATTATTACAAGTAATATGATTTATTGCTTAATACAAATCATTCTATGGCATTTCTTTGACCAAAGCCAGCCACTGCTTAGATTAGTTTAAAGGATTTTCTTTTTACTTTTGTTCAAGTGCTGTAAGACCTAGAGTCGTGATAATACGTTTAGCACTACTGAGTGTTTAAAAGTGAAAATATTTATCACATTTTGCGAAGCGCACATCGTTGCAAATGATACAGAAAACTGATTTTAAATAAATATACGATTTCAAGCTTGATGATCATTTATAGCTTAACTAAGATAGAGATATATTACTGCTATGAATTTGATCCTCTGTTACTTCATAATTATCATGGTTTTCTGCAGTGAATTTGATATATAACAGTTGGCGAAGAAAAGCTGCTCAGTTGTGTGACTAAAGATTTTATAGAAAACATCTGACATAATTAGTTCAGCATGTGCACAGTATAAGCATAAGATTTTGAATTAAACTTTGAAGAAAAGTTATTTCATATATGTTACATATGAATCAAAGTCCATACAAATTAACTGTTTATAATATTGTAAATGGTGTTTGGAATATAATTTCAAAACATTCAACAAGGAAATTGAATTTAGCTTCTGTTTAAAGGCTTGAATGAACTGTTCACACCTGTTACTTTAAAACAGCTGCTTCTTTTATTATCAGTAAGCAGATGCAGAAAGTAATGGAATGTAATAAGATAATCCTCACTACAAAATATCCTCAGAGCATAATGATTCAGTATTTAAATGTAATGCAGCTGTAATTTACAATTGTAGAATTTATGACTTTTTCTTTTTATTCAAAATGCATATATAGTTGACAACCATTTCTCATGGGGGTTCTGTTCCTGGCTCCTGTAAACATTGGCAGAGCGCATATAAGCATATTCCTCCCTGCCCTCGTTCCGCCCTTTTAGTGATGCATTCAGTGACGTTTTTGGGTAATTTACGGGTTTGGCACCATGCATGCTTGTGCAATTGCACGTCATTCAGACGTGTGTTAATCAGCCGTTGCCTGTACTTGAAGTCTAAAAATGTAAGCAATCCTATTGGATTCTTTTTCATATCCTCCAGGCCTGATCCTGCATCTATTGTGCATATGACTTTGCTTATAAGTTCATGTGACAGGATAACTGACTGAATAACTGCTGCATTTTCTCTGTTTATTGTAGTTTTATGTTTCAAAGTGGGCTTTCAACTATTGAGTCCCATCAGCGGAAGCCCTGTGCAAAGACTTTTGCCTGCCCAATAAGGTTCTCCCCTCCATCCAATTGAATCTGTGGGGGTCTGGAAAACCCCTGGAATATACACTGTGGGTGGGAAAAGGGAGATTGTTTTGGTAAGCCAAAATGCTTGTGCTGATCGAACATTCGGAAGAGCACAGTGTTGAATTCCTCCCAACAAACAGACATTTTAGAGAAAAAATATTATCCTAGAGTAGGAGCAAGCCAGAAAGATATGCTTTGACTGTGCACAGTATTCATGAGAATACATTCAAGGTGAAGCAGGATGTTAAAGTGGTAGTCTGTGACCCAATCCAAATTTTGTCAAGAAGATAATAGGAAAGTGGGAAGGGCAGAAGGCACTTGCAAGGATGGATTTACAGATAGAAGTGACAGTGTTTAATCTGCAAATTCCACCCCAAGGTTAATTTTTCCTCAGCTGAGTTTACTTGGAGTTTTGGCGTTTTCTTGGTGGTGGTGGGAATGTTGTAAAACTGTTTGAACAGCATTTGCACAGGGAAATAATGGAGCACTGCTTTCCAGCTAGAAAATTCTTTCCTACAAGGAGGGCTTTTCAAATATATTTTACTGCCTGAGAACAGCAAATAGCACCACACTAGTCAAGGTGTGTAGTACTTGAGGCGGCCAAGATAGCATGGCATCCATATCAGAAAAACCCCCACAAACTCCTCTCCCTAGGAATGAAAATACTTTAAGTAACATTTTGTTGCTTTTTCATGACTTCTGAATTCAGCTGATAAAGGGAGCAACCTTGTTCTGTCTAATGGTAACACTAGCCCTGTGCCCCCAGCAGTAGCATTACCATGGAAATACAAGTTAGAAACTCTGTATTTCCTTCTAGCTTTGCTTAGACTAAGTCGAAGTGGAATGGAGTAGCCAAGTACCGTAGTTAAATAATTTCATTTTGCTCTGCATGTTGTAGATTGACTTGAAGTCCAATCCTTAACATATTATGTGAAGATACACTCTGTTATTGAACAAATTTGATGATTAGCTCTGGATCCAAGTGGGTGTGTTTGGAAAAAAGGATTATGTCAAATTTTTTTATACTATACAAGTAATAATGGTCTATTATATTAGTATATTTATGGCATGCCAATCACTGTTCCTCTGGTATGGGAGCCTCAGCCAAACAACAGAGGCTTTCTCCATGCTAGTGTTGCTTCAGATTTAGGAAAGGATGATGTTTTTTGGCGTGGAACTGGAGTAGATGCATTTTAGGCTTTTCCCATACGGTTCAGGCTACATGTCTGATGTTATCAGAGTATGATGAAAGGTAGCTAATGCTGTTAAGATATAACTGCCGGCACATTTGATTTACTTTGGCTTCATTATGGCTTGAGGTGGAAAAAGGTTTTGTTCCATAATTAAGAGGGATGAACACTATTGTACTCCCCTTATAAACTGCAGGTGGGTGGCAGATATTTTTTTCTTACTAGGGAATTGCCTCATACTATGATACAATGTTTAGCTTCCTGGAGTCAAGCATGCATTTCATTTCACAGTGTCCCTAGGAAAATGACATTGTCTAGAGCAGGCGTAGGCAAACTCGGTCTTCCAGATGTTTTGGGACTACAACTCCCATGATCCCTAGCTAGCAGGACCAGTGGTCAGGGATGATGGGAATTGTAGTCCCAAAACATCTGGTGGGCCGAGTTTGCCTATGCCTGGTCTAGAGATGTCTTAATATAAAAAAGAAAGATGATTCCCCCCCCCCCCCCCGATGCCACTCATCCTTAGCATTGTGAGAATGCAGTGATTAACTTGGATTGCTTGAAAAGAGGATCCAGAGAAGTGTGTTCAGAATTCAGCTTGCAGGGTGAGGATTTTGTGGCTCCTCTCCCTTCATGGCCCTCTGCACTTACTAAAACCCATTCCTGTGGGCCAAGAAACCCTCTGCAACAGTGAGAGATGGAGCATGGGGAGTTTAAGTAGGATGAGGAAATAAGAATTCAGTGGAGCTGCCTTGTACAAGCAGAAGTATATTTCCTTTAACACAATACATCCTTGGATTGCTTTAAGCACTGAATTACATAACTTTCATTTGTCACTATTGTCTGTTCATTTGTCACAACAATCTTATCAGGTATAATGTATTTAGACTGTTATGTCGGCTACATTATAACTGAATGTAATTTAAGCATAAAGTGTTGACGTTATATTATAAATTGAATTAGGTATTCATTAGCATTGCATTAAGAACCTTTGTATGAACATGCAATCATAATTTACTTATAAAACAGTATTTATTCATTTTAATTTGGGATATTGGCAGATATTTTCATATTTTAAGTAGCGTTGTTAATGAAATGTCATGCAACTGTGAAGCATTATTAAGTCATCACTCAGAACAGAATAGAAGCATAGTAGTTGAGTGTTGTAACTTACGTAGGAGATTAGTTTCCGGAAACATAGAGACTAATGAACATGGCAGCTGCATTATTAAAGTATTGTACTCCAGCCCAGAACAGTTTCTTAATTCATGCATACAGGAATTTAACATTAATTCATTCACTGTGTTTTTTGAGTCATCTATCTTCCATGTTTTTAGCAAATTGTGAGCGGAAGCCCTGGCCTGTGAGGAACTAACATCTGGCTGCTTCAGCCATTTCCAGGCCAGGAGATTCAGCTGCAAATATTGAAATGCTAGAGAACTGCTTCTAACACCATTGCTTCCCCAAGCTCCTTTTGCAGCTGCCAGCAGATGCAGAAGGCAAGGAGACATCAGCAGTAGCCCAGTGACAAAATCCCTGGCCTGTCTGTTTCTGTAGACATATCCAGCCTGGGAGTTTCAGCTGCAGAGTGTTAGTTAGAATATCAGAGGGCAAGGGGAAGACTTCTAACACCATGGCTCTCCATCACATTCTGCATCTACCACCAGAACCAGTAGCTCAGCAGTGGCCCAGTGGGAAAGCCCTGGCTTGTTAATTATTTTCATCCATCTGCTTTGGTACCATAGTAGAAAAGGCGCGTTCCTGTGACTTAACTAGCTGGCTCTCTAAAGGAGGTGCAACACAGATCCAAGTCCTTTGAGCACAGTGGACAGGCAGAATCATATGGGAGGGCACAATATTCTTCAAATATCCTGATCCCGTACTATTTAGGACTTTATAGGTAAGAAGCTGCACTTTAAATTGTGCCAGGAAATGAATTGGAAGCCATTGTTGATGCAATCAGGAAAGTAGAAAAGAGAGCAATCTGGCCACTCCATTTTGCAGTGACTAAAATTTCTAAATTCTTTTCAAGGGTTACTCTATGTAGAGTGCATTACAGTAATCCAGTTGGGTGTGACAAAGGCATGCATGGCAGTGGCAATATCTGCTTTATCACAGTCAAAGCTCTACAAAAGCACCTTCCTAGCTATGGCAGCTACCTAGGAATCCAGCAGCAATGGCAGATACAGAAACACCCCCAAACTACAAACCCTGGTTTTCAAAAAGGAGTGCAGCCCCATTCAAGACAGAACAAATTCCCACTTTAGTTTCAGCTCTCCTACTGGCTAACAGCACCTCTATCCTTTCTGATTTAAAGCTGAATTTATAAACTTGATCCAATCTGTGACGGCACAACTGCACCCTTATAACACTTCAAAACCTCCACTGCTTCCTTGTCATTTGATGGAAAAGACCTATATAGAGAAATTGTTAAAACAGATTTAAGGATAATTATTTTGTTAAGCTGTTTTCTGGTTATCCAGCCTTTCAGCCATAGTTTAAAAAAAAAAATCCAGAGCAACTATTTTGGCATAGGACAGTTTGTTGGAAGGAAGATTTCATAGCTTGTTATGCTCTATTTATACAAACATAAGTCACTTGGAGTTCAGGAGATATATTTAGGATCAGCATTTGTGCATGGTGTTGCAGCTAAATAAAGTAATGCTAGAGCAGCTTATTAGAAATGCATGAAACCAGAAATGCAAAATTGTCATTTATTAGTAATCAAATATAATTTGAAGATTCAATAATGGAATCTGAATAAATAGACCATACCTAGACGTTGTATTTTGTTTGTTTAAAAAATGATAAATATCATTTACAAACAATTACCACAATCAATATATTCATATAATATAATATTTATTTACAGATATTACTGTGCAATGTTTTTCTGTTATCATATGTAATTACATTGGTTCTGTTATTGTAGTTTCTAGGCAAATCCTGTGTAATTGTGAGAATTTGCCAGAAGGATTAACATTTTGAGAGGTCTGTTATGCTTTATGCATGATGTATCAGACTGTTAACAGAGATTACAGAATGATTTCTAATCTGTTTTCTGATTTGAAGACTTAGTGTCTATAATATCTGAAAAAGTATGCTAACCTGTCAGTTTATCATATGAATTTTATAGCATATGGTAAACTAAAACCATATTGACCTTTTGGTCTTGTTGATCACATGGATGAAGATGATCATCTGATGATCTGTACTAATCACTTTGAAATAACACCTGTGCAGAAGGCACCATAATACTGTTTGTTTCTGCTGTATTTCCTCTTCTAGAAATCTTTTATATTTAAAAACAATTTAGTGCACCTAGCTTAATATAAAAAGAATCAGAATATGCTTAATGCAGTGGTTTTATTTTATATTTGACTGTAATTTAAATTCATTTCATAATCATTTTAATTATTTATTTTAACATTTATATCCCGTCTTTCCTCCAAGTAGTTGAAGGTGGCATACATAGTTCTTTCACCTCCTATGAGATAGGTTTGGCTGGGAAACTGTGAACAGCCCAAGTCACCCAGTCAGCTTCATGGCTGAGTGGGGATTAGAATGCTGCTTTCCCAAATTCTAGCCTGACACTAATCCTAGGACACTTTACATTCTTAATACAAAAATCCTTAAAAATACGACATCTGATGGGAGGGCGCCACTACCGAGAAGGCCCTCTGCCTGGTTCCCGGTAACCTTACTTCTTGCGGTGAGGGAACCACCAGAAGGCCCTCGAAGCTGGACCTCACTGTCTGGGCAGAACGATAGTTACACTACATTATGCTTTTTGTAAAGGGAAAAACAGGTAGTTGGGCTATGGCACTGTGTACATACTGTTATGAGTTTGGTCAGTCTGGATGATACCTGTGGGTACCTTCCACATCTGTATATGTGGAGGTAGAGGAGACAAATGAGTGGATGTTGGGTGATCCCAGGATGAAAGGTAAACACCAGCCAGTAGCTCATGGACTAGAGGAGCAGGGAAGGCTGAGAAATGGGGGAATAAGGGTTGAAGGGTGTGCAACTCAAGATCAAGAGACAGAAGGACTGATGGCGGGGCATTATAGATTTTGGTGCTGAACCTTAAAAACTTTCATTTGAGCTTCTAAACTTAATGGATGCTAATGCATTAATGGTATTGTTCTACCAGAGGGTTTCATGGTGCTCCCTGCACGGTGCCTTCTACCTCTAAAATGCCATGTGACTTGGCCTAAGTAGAAAAGTTTCGATTGGAAGGAGTAAGGCATTTACTCATTCTCCGTGCTTTTTTTCTAGAAAAATAGATGCCGGTACTCACAATGAAGTTGTTACAGTAAGTGCCACACTTTTTAACAACAAAAAGTGGTGCCATTACTGCATGCATTTGAGTACCCCCTGAAAAAAAGCACGCTCATTCTGGAAGTCCAGATGCTTGGTGGGGAAATTCTTCCTGTCCGTTCTAAAAGAGGACAGGTATACTTTTCTGCTGTTTGTAACCACTCCTAGATTCCCTCACCTTCCAAAGCAAAACAAAGGTTTTGGAGTAAAGGTGCTGGGAAAACCTCTCAAAACAGCAATGAGACATTCTCCTTAGGCTAAAGCAGTTTCTGTTTCATATGTTCCAAGCCATGTACAGCTATTTTTCCACACTGACAGTCTTGGAAGACAACATTTCAATAATGCTAAACTTACATCCTGAAATACAAATGTTTCTATTGACAAATGACTTTTGTAGGATTTTGCTGAGTAAAGCTATTCTTGTATATGAGCAATTGGCCACCTGCAACTGTTTGTCATATAGCCTTGTTTGGGAAATACTGGTAGTAACTGAAAACTTAGGAATGTGTGAAAGCTAGAAGCCAGCTGTGCCTTCCTCAGCTTCTTCCAGGTGTTAAGATACATGGTTACTTTGCTTCACTTTTGGCTATGTAGGCATAATAAACTCTTAACCCTTTCATTGATGTGGAATTGTTTTGGTCAAATATAGGGCAGCAATGGGTGAATAAAAAGCAATTGGATGCCCAGATAACTTTGCTACCTCCTGTACCCTCATTGTACTCATTGCTTCATTCCTTTGTGTGGCAAAAACAGGATGCAACTTCTTGGGGTGGCAGGAATAAGTAAATCCAAGCACAGTCATGGATGGGTCAGAATGGGACATGGAGGGGGAAACTGGCTTCTCAAGTACCACACTGCATTTAGCATGCATCTTCTTAACTAAAAGAATAGGTTTTTCTGATTTTGAAGCCCTTGCTTAAAAAGCCACATGCAGAATAAGAATTTGAGGGGCTAGGGCCAAGAATGGGGAAAGGCGGCTGCATGGAACATCTGCATGAACCTGGCTGGTTCAGTTAGTAGAACATGGCACTCTTTATCTTAGAGTGTTGGGTTATTCCCTATGCTGGGTATATATGATTTTCCATATGATTGTAACTTTTTTCTAAAAACAAAAACAAAAAAACCCTATGCTGGTTGTTGAGACAATCCTGCATAAACTCTTTTGTGAGTTCTGTGAACTGCCCTGAGACCTCCGGGTATATGATGGTAAATAAATTCAAATAATAATAATTTAAGATGGTAATAGATTGTTTGTCTTTGGGTGAGTCCTGTGTTAATATTAAGGTTGTTATGTTCTTCTATGTATCCATGTCACACATTTTGACATATGATACCATCTTGATGAAATGTTATGCAGCCTGCTTATATGTTTATACACTAATGTTGTATCTACATGATTCACACAAACTCCTGTACTTTGTACTTGTTACAGAACATTTTTTTCAACACTGAAGCATCAGCCACTAAATCAGTAACTCAAACTATTGTCTAGAAGGTTGCTAATCCTTCATTTCACATAGCTGCTTAGATCCTTGTAGACCTTTGCACTCTTTATGTTAAGCTAATATAAGATAGAAGCAAAAGGCTTTGTCTTGATGACAGATAGTTGGATGGTAAACCTCTAAGGAATAATCTAAATGGTGTAGGAACTTGTGAGGCATATCTCACCCTTCCATTTAATTCCTGCATAAGCCAAAGCCAAGCATTATGTTTTAGAGCTTCTGTAGACTGAGATGTAAAACCAAGGTCCTGACCACTTGTAGCTGTTAAAATTCCTATGGGACTCATCATAGAAGTATAAGATGTTAATCTTAATATCCTGGCCAAATTCCAAAAGGGATAATTGCATTCTTCCTACCTAAATTCTCCCTGCAATTTCAATTAGTTCTGGTATTCTTCTTCACTTCCTTTTCTATGATGGGATGCATTCTATACTATGAAGCAGTTGTTGCATTTCATTCCAGAAGTGGCTGTATTTCAGTAACTGATTAAGTGATCACTGTGTATAAACTGTAGGCACTATTGAAGGAAGTGGAACATTTGATTATACAGCTGTAAATTATTTACATTTTCAAGTAAAAGAACAAGGTAGCAATGATAAAGTGCAAAATTAGCAGCAGCAGATAAAGCAATAGAGTGGGAGTAAGAAACTGTTTTATAGCTCCATCCTCTTCATTTGCTTGCTGCTAGCTGGACCAAGCAAGATAGCCAGCAAGAATCAGTGTACATAACACCACCTGGATAAGATGGAGGTACTATTCCTGCTGTAAAAAATATGTCTTATTTTTAAGCACTGCTGACTTTAATTCACCTGTCCTGCCACCCATTTCTCCTTCTTGCAGGTACCAGCAAAACTTGAGCTACTGTGCTTTGAGAGGTGGGAATTGCCCTCTGACAATGTGGTGCTAAACTGCTCACTTTTACAAACTCAACGTAGAAAGCTGAAATTAGACAAGCAATCCGCCTCACTGCTGGTCATAAGTCTGAAAGGCCTAAAAGTGATCAAGAGATACAAGAAACAGTTACTCATTTTAAATAATGTGTGTGCGTGTGCATACGTTTTAGAGAGCCATGGCCTGGTAATCTCACAGTGCTCAGAGTACAGTAGCGCAAGAGTCCTAAGCTCCAGGGAGAGATGGATAACTTACTGCTCACTCGACCTTGTGCAACAGTGCACTTGTCCTGTAGCGCTGACTTTGTTCCAGTCTTGCCATGTATGGCAACATTCACAGGTTTTGGTGTTACACTTGGGAGGCAAAGATTTGGGGTTATTGAAGGGCATGGCCCTTAGTCTTACAAGCCGCATGGACATCATGTTGATTCAGCAGTGATGACCTGGGGTGGTCATCTTAAGGTTGAAAATGTCTCCCCTAGAGGTTATGGAAAGGTGGTATTGAAACTAAAAGTTCAAATAAAGCAATCCACAAAATAAGCAGGGAACTGCAGCTGGCCCTGGATAGGTCTGATGGTGCAATGGTACCTCACCCCAATGTTACAACAGCCTGGGAATGGATTTCCAGCAAGTGAGTGTAGAGGAACTAAGCAGAGGCTTGACCCACTTCTGTGGCAGGTAAGTTTGGGAAACGTTAATGGGAGATAAGGGAACAGGCGATGACCCTTAGACACATTTGCAGGTGAAGAATTTTTCTGGGGGCCAGAAATATTATTGAGGCCAACCTGCCGCACCTCCAGAGATGGGAAGGCCTGGGAAAAATTGGGGCAGGTTTTCCCCCCAAAGCTATTTTTTCCCAGGAAAAAAAAAGTGTGTGGGATATTCAAACTATATCAAACTGGTTTTTTCAATTTTTCTGGAAACTAGATCTTCCCATCTCTAGTGGTGGGGCCCAGGAACGTGGGGTAGGAAGGCCTTTCTACTCATAAGGTTGGGCCCAGGCTTTGGAGCTGGGCTTCTTTTTTGTCATTTGGCAAGGCATGATACTTGTCATTTCTCCTGCAGATGTTCTTAATAAGATGTGGCCCCAGTTTAAGCCATTTCATTCAACCCATCTCGATATTTTTGAATCCAGTTGCAATTGTCCTGTGGTTCTTGCAGCTGAGGTTTGAGGCTGGATGAGTGTGAAGCTTCTCTTCTAGATGTGTAATCTCAGCCTATGTAGGGCTTTACTTGTGCTTGATCTGGAAGTTGCAGTTACAGGAGTGGGAAAGACTCTGTCAGCATATAACACCTGTGCTCAAAGATCTGTACTAGTTGCCAATTTGCTACTGGGACAAGTTCAAGGTGTTACTATTAGTTTATAAAGCCCTTAATAACTTGGGCCCAGTTTACCTGCGAGATCACTTTAGCCCATATATGCCCACTCAGCCACAACGATCTGCAGAACTACAGGTGCCGCATAATGCTCATTCTGCTTTTGTAAGAAATTGATCTTAGTGTGGCTGTAGCCACACTTTGGAACTCCCTGCCTGTTGACATCAGACAGGTATCTTCACTATGTTGTTTTCAGAGCCTGCTGAAAACATTTTTGTTTAAAACAATCCTACTCAAATATGTAGAATATTTACATTTTTTTATCTGTGTACAATTCACAACTTTACCAAAAATATTGTTGAGTCATTGATCTATGAATTAAAATCACATCAGAATGGCTTATTGGGCCTGGTTTGCACTTGACAGAACGCCATAGTTTAGCCTTTTAATCTTTATATTGGTCTGCCTTTGTATTGGATTTGAAACTTTTTATATAGGGAAGTGTTTAAAATTCTTTTTACATAGGAAAGTATTTTAAATGTCTTCATGTATGAAATTGTGTGATTGTTTTTATTGCTGATTTGGTTTTTTATTAAATTGATTCAAGATATTTTATGAGAAGTGATTCATAAATGGAATTCAATAAATATTTATTTCTGTACATCAGCCTTGGGCTTGTGCCCCCCACTTCTCCCACATGGTTGCATGGAACAGATCAGAAGGATCTGCTTCCATTATCAACCTCTTATAGTTTGTAATATTGAGCAGTATTCAGTTATTGAATGAATGAATGAAAATGAAGTAATTATTACTTGTTTTCTCTGAATTGGGAACCATAGCCAACCAGTTTTTCAGTTCTTGTCAAGTAAGCACGAAAGCACTGCCCACTATGATGGTCCAAACACTCTAGCCATGCTCAGGGCCAGTCAACAAGCTTGAGACTGAGAACCCTCGCAAGGAAAAGTGTTGGAATTAGAAACAATAATAGGATATTCAAAACTAGCTAAACACAGACAGTGTCAAAGGGAACAAAGCTCAGTGCTGAACAATATTGTAGAGATGGATTCAGAAGGACTGTGGATGTCTATGGTTATGTGTTATTAATGTTATGTTCCAAATATACTGAAGTACAAATCCTGATATAAAATTTCATTTCATTGAAAGAAAGTGACAGGAAATGTTTGTTTTGCTTACTTAATATGAACATAAAGATCTTGACATTTAAGAAATAGCGAAGTCATCAAGGGATTATTTGCAGCTAGAAAATCATATGGAATTTGTGTGTGTCCCCCTCCAGTATGTCTTCATAGTTTCAATGTGATATAAAGCATTTATACATTCTTTACAACCTAGTTCTATTTATTTCCCTCTTATTTTAGTTATTCACAACCACTTCATTGGGTTCTCATAAAGAATAGCTTACTGAAAATATGGAGACTTGTTCTTATGGAGAGCTAGTGATCGCCTTACTGTTTTTATTGCTTGTTCCTTTATCTACTTCCACTTTTTAAACTGCAATCCTGAATACATAGGGAGGATGTAATCCCCAGTGAACAGAATGAGACTTCCTTCCATACCCAGAGCTCTGTGGTTATCTTGGCTCTCTTTTTAGTTCTTTGCATTTTATGGCAGATTCCCTCTGTTTTCTTTTTGTTCTGTATAAATACATGCTTCCAAATGGGGATTTCTTATTCATAATTTTCAGATCTGACACCTTCCAAAGGAGTAAGACAAAGTGCTATGATCTACTATCACGGTGTGAGCTGTGGAAATCTTTGCAGTCCATTGCCAAGAATGAGCATCACAGGAAGCAGGTACTTTCAGTTGAACTAAATTTAGTAAAACACATGTTGAAATTAGTATTGAAATACAGCAGTTAATAATATTTTGGGAAGGTGTAAGGAATAGATTCAGAGCAACTGGAAGGACAGCTCTGAAGCATGTACTGTTGAACTTGGGTGATGCCCAATATGTTGGTTGCTGCTTGGCACTGATAGTAACTGAATAAGGTCAAAAGTTCTGTATGTTTTTTCTTCTCATCTGAGGCCATTGGCCAGCAGCCGTAATAGCTGTCAGCTGTGATGAGAAGTAGGGGCTGTAGGAAGAGTACATCAGTACAGACCCATCCCAAATCCTAGAATAGGCTACTCTACTTAGTCATTTATACTTTACTTCTTGAAGCACTGCAGGACTGTGGGAATTTTCACCTTCACTGGAACCTCAGAGCCAATTCATGACATCATATTAAACATATGACTTCTCACAGAAGTGCCAAAAGTTACAACTTGCTGGCCATAGCTCTGTAAAGTTAGATTCATGCTACATATTATTTATACTATGCAAATCTCCAGTCAAACTCCCCACACATTATAATAATAGCAAGAGCGAGAACTAGAATTTACTAAACAAATTGGTGATTTTTTAAAAGAGGGTTTGTTTCTCAGGATTTAGAATTATGTCTTGAAGTACATGTGTGTGTGTCTCTGAGAGAGAGAGAGAGAACAAAAAAATGTGGATAGGAGTGTATTATAATAACAGAGCATATAAGTACCGGTAGGTTTTTTGAAAGCCATATAACTCAGCGTTTGATGATGCTTTGTTGGAAATCACACCTATCCCAGACCACTTCTGTTGTGTCTGTTTTTAAGAGCAGTTGCTTATACATTAATCTTTGGTCACCTAGAGAGCAAACCTAACTTCTGGGTGGGGAGCAGTGGGGTTCAAATCTGAAACCCTGTCACTTGCATTGGTCAGAGCGGGGGGGGGCAGTATTTTTCTTTTTTCTTCTTTTTTTCTGTACCAGTAACAAACTGACTCTGCAGAGAAATTGAAATTGGGTCCCCTCTGGCTGCTGGACCATCTTAACACCCAGTAGATTCATGGGTGACTCAGCTCTACCTCTTTCCAGTTCTTGCTCTACCCTGCTTTGGGGGCCTTAAACTTGCTACATGTGGCAGTAGTCTGTCCAGAGCCCGCATTATTGCTGGATGTAGGAAAGACCTCTGTCCGCTGTTAGCAGAGCTAATCAAAGATGGATGAAGGCTGACGGAAAAAATCTGTCCCCACAAAATGCTCTGCCCCAAAGTGTTTCTCCCGCATTGCTAATATCTCATTCTTAGTTTTCCACAATTTATAACTGAGAGTAAATTACAATCAATGAGCATTGAATATTGTCAACAATTGATGGTGTTAAAAACTGCGTCTTTTATTCTTTCTCAGTTCAATGCCACAGATGCATTACTTTACATTATAGAAAATAAAAATAAAATATTTCTGAGTAAAGATCTAATGGACCATTCATAAAACCCACAGTTAATAATACAATGCAAGTAATTGCTAAAAGAGGGGCATTCTGGTTCAGGTATACATGCAGCCAGGATTTCATCTGTGCTGTAAAAGGAATAGTATTTCCACTTTAAACTTGATATGAATTATACGCTTTTTGTACTACATTTCCCACTCTTTGGCAATCAGGACTGCATCAGTCTTCCCACATGCTATTGACTGGTAAAGCTGTTTCATACATATCTGCTTGCAGAGCAATGATGTTACTCCAATTCTTTAGTAATGTTTCTTGTTTACTGACGTCTTCCCAGAACAACTTTTAGCCAATTCAATTTTACAGTTATGGATGCTAAATGTTTTAAATCACTCTCAAATACTTCATCATGTGCTGTTCAACTGTGTCTTAAGCTCCCAGACTGATTCCAAAACTAACAGTTGGATCTGGAGTTGGTCAGCTGTTGAACAAGCTATTTACACATGTCAGCATCAAAGCACCTCGGCCAATAATTAGCCACTTCTTTTAAAATTTATGTGTAGAATCCTTACATTGTAATTGAAGATGAAGGTTGTGATTAGTAGATATTTAGCTTATTTTTAAAAGAATATTTAGCTTCTTCCAGTTGGAAGATAGTAGAAAATGAATTACTACATAGGGACAGACATTCCTATAATGTGCATAATATGAACTGCATTTTTAAAAAACAACCTTAAACCCTTTTGCTGATAGGTATGAAGTCAATGATAGTCATAAAAGGCAGGCTCGATAGTGAGAAAAGCATGTAGTATTAGGAGGATTATAAACTCAGTTGTTTAGAAAGAAATTTAAGAAGACCTTTTGTGGACATAGTGATAGCCATGGTGGGAAGTGCTTCTGGCACGAATGTGTACTGCAGCAAAAGTAGGGTGAAGGTAAATATGAATAATAGCTAAGCACTTATAAACAGGTGCAGCACATTTTGTCTTCCCTGGAGGCTTGCCACTGTTATGTGATAGCTCAGCTTCTGTACAGCTGGGGTGGCAGTGATATTGAATGCACATCACTCTGCATAAGGCACATAAACGAATATGTCCTGATAAAGTCACATTAGAGGTTCTGAATGCTCATTCAGTAGTTAACAGGATAATATTGTAATATTATTTAATATTAATACGGAATTTCTCTACCTTTTGCATGTTTGTCCCAGAAAATCAACCTGGTATTTAGGTGAAATTAAAAGCTATCTTGATAAAATAATTACCGTACCTCTTTTCTACTGGCTACAATCTTGGTAGCTTTCCAGAGGTGCACTTTGCATTGTTATAGATACAAACATCTAGGTTGTTAGATATATTTCTGACACAGAAATTTATCTTATTCCCACATCCAGAGTTCATTTTCAACCCACTAATCTACAGTATCGATGCACTTTATTTTTTCCCCTTTTATTGCCAGGTTTTTCAGTTTTCCTCCTCCTGTTTCTTGCCCCCCACTTTTTTCTTTCTCCTGCATTTTCCTCACCCCACATCTCTCTCATTTTCGTAAAATCCTTGGTATTATTATCACTTCCTGTATATCTGTATATCACTTCCTGTATATATCATTTTAATGGATGTCTTGCATGCGGTACATAATGATTTCATAAGCCACCCTGAGATCGCTTGATAAAGGGTTTGCTTATAAATTGATGGTGTTGATAGTTGTAGTAATAATAATAATAATATTAAACAATTTGCTTCTTTCAAGGCTTAATTTGTGTCAGAGTCAACCCCATAACCTATTTAATATCAGGGTTGCGTTCTGAGATATAAGAAGAGAAGTTTCTATGTGCATAGGGATTTTCCCTCAAGACCAAGTAAATCACCACATGCCTGTTTCAATACATTTAGGATTAAGGGAGTATTACTTCTAGAGTAGGTAACATTCCTTCCAGCCCAAGGAAATAGCACACTTTCTTTTTACAAATCATTCATACCCAATTCAAATATCCTTTACCCATCATTAAATAAACATTAGAGATGGGAAAGATATTCCGTTCAGTTTGCATTTAAAGGTGACCCTTCCTAATTCACTTTACAAAATAACACAGGAACTGAAACAGCCATTGCACTTTTTGGAATTTTGCAGTGCAAGTTTCCAGGCAAGTAATACGTACAAAAATGCATATAGTAAAGTGTGCAGAAAAATGCATATATTAGTAAAAACAACATACCAAACTTCTTACAATAGGGAGAAATGCTTTCCAAAAAGTGCATATTAGGCAAAATTCCATACTAAAATTTGCATGTTAGGAGTTCACACTAAAATGCTGCTGTATTTCCAAGAGGACATTTAAAAATTTAATTCAAACTGCTGTGAATTTAAGACTGGAAAAATGAGAAATTATTATGATTATTATTAAGCATTACTGAAAAAAGTCAAATACAAACTATACATTCAAAGCATCATAATTAACAGGAAACTAAAATATTATCTTAAGTATTACAAAACATTTCAAAATAAAACATTACAAAGGAGGTCAACTACACAATGATGCAGCAAAGTTAACAAACAAAAAAACAAAATTAAAAAAAACCTTCAGGACTTCCTGTTTGCTTCAGATTGGAATGGCGGCAGATTCTGTGTTGTCCGCTTAGCAGCAACTGTTTCGGAGCTGGATCAGGCTGAGGGGAGAGTGTGAAGACTCCACACACCCCTTAAAAACCCCATGGATGAGTTCCGGCGGAGCGAGAAAACTCGCCATGATCTCCCTGCAACCTGCCGCTGACTCTGGCAGCGAGTGGGGGGGGGAGAATCTGCTTGAGTTCGCTCAAAGGCAAAATTGCACCCGCCAGGAAGTCAAATATAAAATGCAGATTTAAAAAACAGCTTAATTAACAAGATAATAAAATATTATCATAAACATAGAATTGAGAGAAACCAAAATTGATAGATTTGCCCATAATAGAAACCTTATCTAGTCTATGTACCTTCGGAATTGGGTGCATTTGCCAAAACAATTATGATTTAAAACACAAAGGAAGATCAGATAGATGAGAAGAAAACCTTTCCTGGGATTACAGTTTGTTTTTAAATTATTATTTTAAAAAATTGTTTGAATACTTTAAATAATATGTATACTGCTTTCAGGTGGATCTCACAAAGCAGTTTACATGAGATTATTGCAGCAATAATAATAGATTCTTCTAAAAAGTTGCAATAAAATGGAAAAGACAGCTGTTTAGAAGAAGCTGTCACTGCTACTGCTTACTTGCCTCAGGGCTAGATGTTTCTCTCATCCTGTGGAGACAATTGGAGGAATGAGGAACCATCACTGGGAGACCTTATAATTTTAATTTTTGAGGTACCAGTAAAGTTAACAGCTTTAACAACTATTTCCATTCATGTGAGGATATTTCACAGCCAAATGTGGTAAAACCGTGAATAAATACAACCGTGAATAGATACTTAGCTCTATCAGGTAGGTTTGCCTATTTACCTTTCTATGAAAATGCATAGGATTAGGCTACATGCCTTCCCTACCTCCTCCAAGCAGACTTAGCACACTGGGACCCAGTGTACTGCGGAAGGCCTGTTCAGTATACCAGCTCTGGGGTGCTTGCACAAAGTTTTGTGGGGCCATCTAAGTACCCATGAGAGCATCCCTAGCCCCTTAGACAAGGCAGAGAGCTATAAAGCTCTTTTCACGTCTGGTCCGCTTGGGTTACTGGCAGTAGGGAGGTGAGGGAGAATATGTTTTCCTCAGTTCCACCCTCACCCTTTGTTAGAGAGTCTTCCAGCCCTCTAGAACCTATTTTCAAGATAGGGGCTGCAAGGAGAATGAAGAATCCCACTTCCACTGGTGTGAGTGCCCTGTGGGTGTAGTCTGCTCAGTGAATGCTTCCTTCAGTGGGAACAAACTAAGGATCTTAAGTGGCTTATGTTAAGGCTTGTAAAATTGTGCATGGTACATTCATTATATTAGAACTTGGGATTGCTCAATGAAGTTGATTGTTAGTAGATTTGGGACAACAAAATTAAGTACTTTTTCACACAACACAGCTAATAGAATAGCTTAGCAAATTCTAAGGGTTAAAATCATGAATTATAGGTGATGGATCCATGTAGATGGTGACTCCATGCGTCAAAGAGAATTACCATCACTTTTATGCTCTGCTTGGAAGCTTCCAGAGGCACCTAGGTGTCCACCCCTGGAAACAGAATGGTGTACTGTGATCTAATCCAGCAAGGCAGTTATACTAAAAATTAAAAAGAACCCTACAGTTTCTTCCAGAACCTGGTCTTTTTTTCAGCCAGAACTCACTGGAACTAAGTTTCAGCACCTCTCAGGTGAGCGCCATTGCCATTCTAAGAGGGAGGTGTTTGTGGTGGGTTCTGGTACCACTTTTACTAGAGAATTAGCACTGCCCAGAACTGTAGTGTTAAAAAAAGTTGGAAGCAGAAAACAAATTAGAAGGCTTAATATTTCTGTTAACCTAAAACCACCAAATTCCTTTTCCACCAAATTTCACAAAAGCAGTTTGAGAACCCCAGGTGCCTGGACTGCAGTCCCAAATTGATATTGTTGTTGAGGGAAGCAGAAGGACCTAGAATCATTCTGTTGTCCCAGCAAGTGGTTAGATTTGTGACAATCAGATATGTTGCAGTTTGTTTCTAGCACTGTGCAAGCTCCTCCTCCTTTTTGCTGGATGCAGGCTCCTTCCCCTTCCTGCAGCACATATTTTTGTATAAGGCACTGAATAAAGAAGGGCCATTCAGTTGTGGAAACCTGTTTCTGCACATGGATTGCCATGTGCTGCTTTGATCTATATACATTCAGAAGCAAAGAAAACTGCCAGAGATTGAGAGAAGAGAGGGAGCTACATCACTGCTGGGAGAAATGTGGTTGGAAAAATTGTTAATAGTAGTTAAAGCTGAAAATCACTTACAATGTAGTATTTTACATTCATAACATAGTTCTTAGAATGATTTCCATGGATACACATCCTAGAAACCTTCCACTGGAAAGGTTCAACCATGCAACTTACTGGAAGATTATCTTGTGAAATGAAACCATCCAGCCTCATCTCACAGTATCATCTTTGAGCAAATTGCATTCTGTTGAAATGTTTTCATACGTATACATCTCTTGGATGCCAAACATTATGAGAGGATTGACCTCTATATCTCTCCCTACTATGGAATGTTCCAAACTGCTGTCAAAATCAGAGGTATTAATAGCTTTAGAATTAAATGTCATATGCATTATCTTCAACTGTCAGGCAAAACTGCAACTTAAACTGAGACCTTGACTCATATATCAATGTTGTTCAATGGCTGTATTGTTTGATCCAGCACAGAAAGGTATTACAAGATCCTTCAGAATAGAAAAACAAGACCTAATCTAAACCAAGAACTAGTTATCTGTATATTTCCCCACAAACATTCTTTGTGCATGGTCTAAGATTTTCATTGATAGAAGAGTGATGGTGAAAAACAGGGGTTGTCTTCAAGATTGTACAAGTAGAGTAGACTTCTGTTCACACATCCCTCCCCCTGCAGCCCCCTGCACAACCTAAAAATCTAATAGAACCTCTGGAGCAGATTTTGTGGGTATGTAGGGGGCTGCAGGGCAGAAGAAAGAAATTCTGTTGCACTTGCAGAATGTTGGGTACAACCCTATGCCTTTATCATTTTTCTATTTTCTTTGGAGTCAACATAGCAACTAGGCATACTCTTTCACATTATTTTAGACCAACAGCGCATGATTTTATGAAAGAGAAATGTTCCTGAATTATATTTTGAATTATAGTAATGAATGTGACTGCCAGTCATGTAATAATGAATATTAAAGTACAACATAACAAAACGAAATATTTTTGATATAAGATCTTAGAGGAACGGACCATAACATTGTGTGTTTTTGTATCAGAATTCACTTTAAGAAACTTATCTGTTGCTATCTGATTAGTTGAAGATACAAGTGGTTAATATGCAGGAGGGTTGATTTATGCTGCAATCCTAGCTCTACTTACTTGTGAGTAAACCCTATTAAATTCAGTGGGACATACTTCTTAATAGAGTTGATTAAAATTCTATTGCAAAAATACTCTCCCCCGGGTAGGGCTGCAGCACCACAACTAGGGTAGGTGGCGCCATTACAGAACTTGTCACTTGTGGGTGGAGCTTGGCAGAATCTAGAATTTGCTACTCTTTCAGACCCCCAAATTGACTTTCTGGCAGAACATGCAGGAAATTGCAGAACATGCAATTTTTCATTCAATTTTGTATATTTAGTTTTTATGAGCTGTGTATATTTGTGTGTGTCCTTTTATTTCTTTCCTGTCATTCGATTTCTAATTCATCATCAGAACTGTGTTTACATTTTTAAAATTATTAATATTATATAGAAAAAGTAATCTATATAATTATTATTTCCAAATGTAATTATTAGTCTATTGAAGACACATTGAGATGCATTAATCCCAGACGGCATACTGAATGCATCAGCAGAAACTTTAGGAAGATGAGAAGCTCCTTCTGTTTCCTGCAGAGGGTTACAGATGCCTCAAAATATCACATTCACAAGCTTAGCACGTATATTAGGTTTTAGGCATTTATAGATTTCATTCTTTATATATAGCCTATGTATGTCTTGAAAATAATTCTGCAGTGGAATCTTTTTTTATTAAGCTGAGATCGTCAGTGCAAATGTAATAAACGAAAAGGCAATTAATTAATTTCTTAATCAAGCATTGCCTTGGCCAAGCATAGTTACCATAGTGAGAGGCAAGTTTCCAGGTCTCAACATTCCAGACATGTTAATCTAATGGAAACTAACGGAAAATCTTAAGTAAGAGTATTTTAGTGATGCCATTAAGATGTGATCTATTACACTTTGGTTTCAAGTTTCAAATGATCGTATTATCTTGATCTCAAAACTTGTTTGCAAAATGAATTGTAGTGGTGGTAGTACTAGTTGGAAACTGAGAAAAACATTTTAACATGTCATATCATACTGATACACCTTTGTGTTATATTTTATCAGGATTTTTAAATTGCAAATAATGTTTAAAACTGATCTACCATTTTACACACATTAATTGATTACTTCTATCATCTGGTTCCCTCATTGTTTTTCTGATGGTTTACTTGAAATAACAATGCTACTTAACCTTATTTGCAAAAGTGTTTATTCCAGCCCCCCTTGATAACTGCATGGTATTGCATATTTAGACCTTGTGATATTCAGATAGCCAACTGGTATTGTATATTGATTGGTACTGCACATTGACATACATTCACACAGAACCAAAGACCTGCCTCCTGGCCAGGATAAATATTTACATAGGTGTAAGGGAATGAGATGTTAAGGAAACAAGAGGAGCCGAGGGAGAGCAAATGTTGTGTTGGAGCCTTGAACTGCTGCACACAGGGTTGAGAAACTAGCACTGAATATACCACATGTTCATCTTCTTTCTACACTAGCCATCAATGAAAACTTTTCTATTTTAAATGTTTGCATAGATTGCCTTATTTCTACATATAGTACTTGATATAGCTCTGCTAACATTAGCACCACAATTGCACTATGATCCTTCAGGCAGCTGGCAATACTCTAATGCTTTTGGATAGTGACATAAAAGGGAAAGGGATATATCTTCTTTCAGTGTGCATGTGTAACTGCAATTAGTGTTAATAGGAGTTACGTGCTCACATTGGGAGGAAAACATATCCCTGAAATATGTAACTATATTTACAATTGGAAAATAAATATACCCTACCGGCGCTGCGTATTACTTTTAGAGTAAACATCTGTTCTCAAGGAAAAATATGCACTCTTATAATGTCCTTGCTTTTATTTATTTTTATATTCTTTCTGCTTTAGAATACTTGATCAGCCCACAGATTATGTGAAAATTTCAGTTTCCTTCACCTTTGCTATCCTATCCACAATGTAATCAGTGTACTTTTACTTAACTTTTTTGGGAAGAAAATAGGTTTATAATTTTAAGTGTTTTCTATAATTAATATTTGCCCCATCATCATTTATCCTTTGTGATTCTTAAATTCAATTTAAAGTAAATGTAAGATCCTTAATCTGCTTGACCCTTTTAGCTGCTTTGCCTCAAATAGTGGCATAGATATTGTGCAGTTCTATGCTGCATTCTATTATATGATTATTCCCATGGAAATGTGGCCTTTCAGGAAAATTATAGTTGGGCAGGCTCAGAGATGGCAGTGGCCTGAGATAAAGGGTCAGAGAAAGTGAACAACAGCAAGGGGATTAAATAAAGAAGAAATAAAGCAAACAAGTTTGCTAGGAAGGAAAGTGTGAAGAAAGAAACTTAGTTAAGAAAATGTGAAAACTGCTCAAGGGAAAGAAGCAGAAGTAGCAGGTGTCTGAGCTAGAACATAGAGGAATGGAAAAAGCAGAGGTACAATTTCAATTTACAGATGTGGGCGATTTTCAGCTATTCGGTTTCTGGAAATATTGGCGCACTTCAGGTACATGAATGGATACTAGAAAGCCCAAGGGTGGAGGAATATTTTATCCCTCAGCCTAATGACATGCAGGATAGATGTAATCAAAAGATGGAAGGAGAAAGGCAGGGGCCCTCTGCAAGTAAGCTGTTCAGATCTCTGGCAAGAGAGTCCGGTCCCTGTGCTTGGGCATATCTAGGAGTTGGTGAGGTTGGCAACCACCAAAGGCACAAGCACGGGGAAGTGGTGCAAAATTGGCACCTCTCCACTGTGGTTCAGAGTGGCTATGAGCCCGTCTGCCCATCCGTATGCTCCCTGTTGCTGTGGGCTGCTCTCTGTTGCTCTGGGCCATTGAGAAAGTCACGGTGGAGTGCGAAAGGTGACGAAAAGCAAAATTTCTGAGTTTCTGGTCCATGGTCTGCGGTGGGTGGGTGGGTGGCAATACAGCTCTTTGAAAAGGGTGCAATGGAACCTGGGTACGTGAGAAGAGAGAAAACTGGGATGGTGAGAGTGTGTGAAGGGGAAGTCAGAGGAAGGAGAAGAAGGGAGTTTAAGAAAACGGGGGGTGGTAGAAAGAGTAAAATAGGGGTGTTGTAGAAAGACTTGGTTTTGGCACCACCACTACCAGCATATGACCCCTTGCAGATTGCTCCCAAGATAATGTAGTCCTTGATAGAAAAAGTTTCCCATTCCTTCTGTATGCATTTATGTAATAATTGCATGAGGATGATTGACTAAGATGTGAAGTTTCATAGATTCTTGATGCAATTGATGTTGAAAGTAAATTTTCTTGCCTGGGTACTGTAGCTTGGAAATTAGGGAGTCTGCTTTTTTTCTTTGTCTTTTATTACAAACTGTAGAAAAGGTTAGAAAGCCTTGGAGTGTGTTCAATGTGAACTATAGAAAATAATTTTGACATTATTAAAAACATTTTCAAATAAAAACTTACACTGAACTAGCAAGTTGTTTTTGCCATGTTGCTTGTAAGAAATCACATGGAAAATGTAAAATGTTTTTAGGATATGAGATAAGATGCTGCGTTTTGTGCCATGTATCAGTATCAATGAAATGAGTGGTATTTTCTCTATGGTCCATCACCCAGGCTGTGTAGTAATACCACATGGCAATAGCATCATGACACAGCAAACATCTTATCACAGCCAAAAAGCATCTATGTAATATTCCTTCACTGCCATTGAGATTGTTTGGCACAGTTCTACTGAATCATGCTGAATAGTAGTGTAATGAAGATGAAGCAGTGTTTGTGTGTATTGTTTTGATTTATGAAACTCAGTATGTCAAGTATATTGGCTATAACTGGCAGTGAAAACACCAATAAATCTTACTTAGGCCCATCTTTTGAGCAAATCAAAGAAAAATTGTCTTACCCAAGCTTATCAGCATGGAAATGTTTTGGGGTGTTTTTTTTCATATCCATAATATGGAATATTTTTCACCACATACTTTTTGTGTTATTTATGATAAGTGATCAGTGGATAAACTGGGTCCAAGACAAAACATATGGAACATAGTTTTAGACTAGCTGATTTATTGAAATATTGATCAAAACTGTTCATTGCTGCTGCTGCTAGTTGAGGTGTTGCTTATGATCTCTGAGTGAATGTTGTACATCAGTAAGTAAGATTTTTTCTGAGAACAAAGTGAAGTATTCAGAAACAAAGCGACCCTTTAAAACCTGACTTATTGCCAATCTGTGTGAATATTCTCCTTCAAAAAGTGCAACAGAACTAGATCCAAATGTTGCAAGCATGGAATGTAATAGTATTTTAAAGAATTGTATTATTTAAAATTATTTGGTAGGAAAATATTTTGAAGGACTCCTGTTCCCCAGTTCAGGCAAAGCCCATCAAAACATGCTATTTGGGCAGAGTGAGGCAGCCATGTATGGCAGCAGAATTTGGGTATGTTAACAGGGCAGTAAATTTTATATATTGGTGAATTTTAATCTAAGGGGGAAACATTTGTGCACTTTTTACCCTGAGGTGCCAAATAACTTTGTCGGCCCTGAAAACTATTGCTGTTGACTCAGGGAAAGCACAGTTATGCGCAAAATATTAGGGCTTTAGTGCTTTGAAGCGAAACTTCTCTTAAAGGCATAAATTGGAGAATGTGGTGCATTCAATTTAGTGTGAAGCTAGCTATTTAAAAAAAATTCTTCAGCATTAGAAGAGACATGTGTAAATCTTGTCATTTGTGTGAGTTTTAAGACAAGGACCTATTTTATTATCATAGATTGTATATATAATTTATTGCAACAGCAGCTACTATTGTATCCAGGACCTGTGCTATGTATTGAATCCATTTGATCAAAATGTTGCTAGTTCTTTAAACAAATTCCTAGCTGCTAACATGCTTTCTAGAAAATCAGATTTGTGTTATCTAGTCATCTGAGATCTGCCAAGAGTTATTACGCATTCTTTCTATGTTTAGCTTTAATGCCTATTGCTTAAGAAT
This sequence comes from Podarcis siculus, assembly GCA_034642415.1. Lineage (NCBI taxonomy): Eukaryota > Metazoa > Chordata > Lepidosauria > Squamata > Lacertidae > Podarcis > Podarcis siculus. The sequence continues at coordinate 32,991,916 of JAXCMG010000008.1, forward strand.
GTCTATAAAAGGGGGCTAGACCAAAACAATGGCTAAGGCACACACGATTGTTAAACATGAGAGTCACACGATTGTTAAACATGGGCCCTTCTCACAGGGGTATGGGCTTGACACTTTACACAAAATGGAGCATGTGGGGGAAGTGATATTAAAGCACTCTCATGTGTTATCTTGCTGTATTTTGTAGTTTTTAAGCAAATCTTAGCTTGGCCTCAGTACTGGAAGCAAACCAGGTAGGGAGCACAGCAAAGTAAGGCCAGGTGAGGGGTTGGTTTTGTTCCTTGTACTCCATTTTATGTACTGCAAGAGTATTTAATGCCTTCCAGATTTTGGGGAAGTACAACTGCCATTATCTGTGACATCAGTTAAGTTGGCATGACTGACATGAGTTGTAGCCCAACAATATCTAGAGGGCCACAGGTTAACTACCCATGGTGTAAAGAGCGGACCACCCAAACCTGTTTTATACGTGTATGTGAAAATGTGTGTTTTCCATGCTCCACATGTCTCACCTAACATTGTATTGTAATATACCTAATAATCTCCAATATTGCATACACATTCTGGCTTCAGTACACTACAGGGTTAGACATACCTAAGTCTCACTGATTTCTATGACTGCCATGTGTGATCTTCCATACGTGCGCAAGGACTTCTCAGTCATGCCATTCCTAATTTAGCCCCTCCCATGTAGATAGCTATGCACAAGGTCAGGGCACCTTCCATAGTGACATTCTGTTATGCTTGAGGAGGTGCCGTTGTGAGTAGAGGAAATAATTAGGCTCACTGTGTACAAGGGGCAGTGCTCTGCATGTATGCATTATATTTCATGGATTCTGATAGTGAATCTTAACTGCACTGAACTGTGGCCTCTTTGTGCAACCCACAAAACTGTTTAAATCCCACTGAAATAAAAAGAACAAGAAAATTGGCATTTTAGCTATTTCACAGCTGGGGGAAAAGAAGAAAACCCAGAGACTGATATTCTGCTGTAATTTCACACAAAATGATAAGTTGAAATCCAGTATACAACAAATAGAGTTTTGATATTATACAAAAGTGAAAATATTTTAACAGAAATTATAGTGGTTATTGAACAATGTTTGTATTTTCAATTGTTTTTCACATTTGAAAATAAAGTTTCTTAATAGGAAATAGATTTCTAAACTTTGTTTTGATTAAAAATTACTGATTATGCTGAGCAAAATATACAGTAATACATGAAAATTAAAGTTTATTACATATAAAATGAAGGTAATAAAATATTTTGCAAAATTCTAGCTCATAAGAAAAATACAGTTAGTGAAAATATATGGGTTTGTGCTGTCAACAGTGTGTTGATATATTGCTAAGAATTTAACTGAATCAATGATATGTTGAATGCAAAGAATGTTGAGTGAAGGAAAACAGCCACTAGTGCTGTTCTGCAAAAGTTTGTACAGAAGCTTATGCCACAGTTCACACAATGCTATTAACAGGTAAATTTTTTACCCATTCTCATACTTTTTACATGAGAGGCTGTTCATGCTGTTGTGCAAGTGAAGGAACATTTGGGACTTAGTTTCGCTTTTCTCATGCAGTGCTTAAACACAAAGTAAACAGCCCTTCCCTTCCATCACTGAAAGGTTATCTTTGGATCAAAGCCCACAATATCTCCTGACATATACTGCTAACATACTTGATCTGGCAATAATAGTTGGTTGCAGCAGACTAAATTCTACTCAGATTAGGCCCATTGAATTTACTGGACATATGTTAGTCATGTTGATTAATTTCAGGGCATTTGTGTTTAATATGGATACCATTGTTTACACCCTTTTGTCTGCCATCACTCTGATCCACTAATTCAGGTGAAGCCACTTGATGTTGTTGGACTCCCATCAGACCTGACTGGTATGGCCAATGATTAGGGATGATGGGAGTTGGAGACCAACAAATATCTGGAGGGCACCAGGTTGGCAAACCCTGCACTAAGTCATGTGCATATGAAACTCTTACATGTAGGCACACTCATTAATTTTAAAAGAAAGAAAAAACAGAACCTATATAATCAACAAGTATACAACAAGTGGGTAGAGCAATCATTGATTCGGCTGATTTCATTTATATAACTGTTCTCAACAGCATTAGAATAAATACTGAATCTGGGTATATTTGTTGCAAAATAATAAAATAACTTATTTATATCATTGACGGAAGTGTAATTTTAATCTGAGTTATTCTAAATTTGTTGCATCATATATATGGTATAGTCATAGTAACTTAAAAAAACACATTTATTTACATTATAATATTGTGTGTATATATAATATATATATTATATTACACAAATATTCATGTTTTATTTTTACAGTACTGTACTTATGAATTCTCTCAATCGGTTTATCATAGTGCAAACTGTAATGTTGCAATATGGGTTATCACAATTGTACAATAAAGAACAATTTCTTGCCATTTATCATTTGTAATACAGCTGTCTGCTAAAGTAATTTTAAAAAATTCTTGTGAATGACAAACTGTAGTTTAGGAGAGGGAGATTCATTGTTGTGTGTGCACTTAAAGCTGTCAGAACCTCAGTTCTCCTGGTGTCTGCAGTTCCAATACAATATCCAGTTTTGTGACAATATTGTAATCTAGCTGTTGGTACATCCCATCCAAAATAATTATTGCTTCCTGCAGCAAATATTGGGACTGGATTGTAAGTCTACTATGATAGCACCATTGGCAGAAAGTAATGTACATACTAATTATAAAAGGAATGGAAACAAAATGTACCTACCCTAATTTGTGAACTTATCTGTTTTGTGGAATTTCATCTTATCAGTTTTTATACTCTAAACTCAATTCAAGTGCTTGAGAAAAATTCACTGGTACTCTGTTCACTCTATACGTCACAAATATATCCTCTAATGCAAGTACAACAGTGAATTCAACTGTTCAGACTATATTTAATAGCCTGCTCCTTTTCATTCTCTGGAATACAAAGAGGTTGCCTTTTTCTACTTCTATCTGCTGAAACTTGTATATGATTATGTTGTTTGCATAAATGAAAAAATACCTTCCCAGAATAAGAAATTCATTGTGAAATCCTGTGAGTTTGATTGTAGCTTATCTTTTTCACTGGTTTTTAACCAGCCCTTGCATAAAAATGTCTTTCAATTCACATACTGTAGCTTGTCTGGTACGAAATCTTTACAATAGCCTAGAGTATAGCCTATCAGAGGTAGGCCTATTGTACAAAAATTCACAGTTTCAAAAAATGCTCAAGGGAAATACTTTTCATAGATTCCATATTTTATGAAGTGGCAAACCTAATGAAGAACTCATGAGCACCCACAACGATCTACCACCATAGCTGGTATCTTTCCATATATTATCTGTTCTTTTCCATTGAAATACAGCATATTTATTGGGGACATCTTAGTAGGTGTGCAGCATGGGCCTGCTGAACCTCTTGGATTTGCTTGGTGTACAAGATGAGTATGTGGATATTTTTGTAAAAATACAAATTCACATTCTCCAGAGCAGTAATTTGCTTTGTATCTTTTGGGTGCAATTATCCAGTCCCATCCAAAAGCTTCAAAATCCACAGTCAGCGGGTAACGGCAACATCGAGATTCTGTTGAGTGTTCATCACAGTCCAGACCAAAATCTCTGCGTGATCTTTTTGGTGTATCTGTAATCCTGACCTCTAAAAATGGGTTCTATGAATAAAGAAAAAGGAATAGTATTTTGGTAAAGTGATTGACATTTGACACAGAAAATATATTTTTCTAGATGTATAGCATTCGAGAGCTGTAATGTTGATGGTGATGATGATGATGTAACCAGCCTTGATACAAAACAACAACAACAACAACTTGTCTGCTTTTTACGTGGGAGGGGCTTTTATGTGTAAGGAGAAGAGTGTTAAAAATAAAATAAAGCCTAGAAGAATTGCAGCAGCTACAGTGTTACATGGCAATCCATTTTTTTAAAAAACTAGGATGGTTTTGAAAACAATTTGTTATACAGTATACTGCCCAAAGGACAAACTTTTAAAATGTCACTGTGAATCCTCAAGCTCTTGGACACATACGAAGAGGAACTCTTTGGCTCCTAGTCATAAACTTTTTCATTGTCCTGTTTGAAATCATTAAGACATCAAACACCCAAATTGTTGGTGTTATTAATTTTTAGCTATTAAAAATGGCCTATATAACCACCTTCCATATAGCACTCAGCTTGAGGAACTGAAAAATAAGTGTTAATAATTCCAGTTACAGGCAAACAACTACATGAAGTTTATATACAATTCTGGTTTAATTGTTCTGCTGGAGCACAGAGGACATTTTCCAGCTCCTGGTATCATTAATTTGCTGGAGCTTTCACACTGCATTAATAATCACAGCTTTTGTAAATTCCTCTTTCATTTGTCTGAAACATCCTTTTAAGCAATGAATTACAATTAAGTTCCTGCAAAATTTCCAAGTGAAACTTACCAAACCTTCTTCCCCTGGTCCTGGATAAGTTACTGCAAGATCTCTTCCTTTTTCATCCAAAGCTTTGATTTCAATACCCAAGTTAGATTCAGGTTGTTTGAGCCAATTTTGCAACACAGTCTTCACATCAATGCTCTGCCAAATACCAGTGCCTGGGTTCATGTCAAGTTTCAAAGATCGAATTGCAGTAGAGGTTGTACCATCTTTCATGGGTCTGATGAGTCTCAAGATCTGTACAAATACTGTTGTAGGCCTCTGGACTGGTCTTAAGTATATCCACAACTGAGCCTTCACTACTTTATTATACTGTATTTTGGAGCTAAACTTAAAGAAGCAACATTTGGGTTTTCCTTCCACTGGCATAGGGAAATCAGCTATAAACAAATGGATAGAAAATATTACTTGTTTGCAAACATCAGAAAATATGTAAACATTTTATAATATCTTCAGACAATTTCTTAGCAGTGACTTACAATTTGCAGTGGAAACAGTTGCTCAGATCTCATGTGACCATCTAAGATGTATACCACTTTTATTTTTTTAACCACCACAAGTGCTTCACACTTTGCCCCATTTTAATTAGTATTCAATACTTCCATCAAAATTTTGCTATCCCCCTTCCACAACCTCTTGATGTGCAGCAAACATTTATGGCCAATCTGAGTGAGTGCATATCCAGTAATAAGGAGCACATAATAAATCCTTATCGAATAGAGATCCCCATTCACAGTTTGTATAGTTCCATGTATAATGTCTGCTGGTTCCAGTGGTATTTTGGAGTAGGTCCAGTCACTTTTTACATTTAAAATTCTCCCTTGTCAGTAGATGGTGGCCTTGGATCCAGTATTTATTTGTATTTATTTAATTTGAATTCCACCACCTTCTGGAGTCTCTAAAGCACCTCACAGTTTCCATAGGGTTGGGTCCAGAGTCCAGACTAAATTAGTTGCACCTAGATTCTGTTGATTTCAGTGGGATCTAAGTCATAACTAAGTTTTCATATTGATTTGAATGATACCTACATGCAGCTAACTAAATCTGGATCTACCAATAAAACACAATGATTCCATTAGCTTGCAATAAAAAAGAGAAACATAATCACAAAATAAGTGGCCATATGAAAGCAGATCATAGGAAGAAAAGAAAAGGGGGAAAATATTGAATATAGATTAAGAAAGAAACAATGAAACAAAAAAGCTTGGATTTTATTTTTAATTTCCAGTACTCAAAAGACCTTTCTTGGAGGAAATCCGCTGAAATCTTAAGGAATTGCTTGTTCATTTGAGGACTTAGGTGAAAATGATTCATGTGTATATATGATTTCACTATTTGCTTTTTATGTGTTGTGTTTTATGTTTTGATCTTGTACCATTTACCTGGGAGTAAATACCATTGAATTCCATGGACTGCTAAATGGATATGATGAATATGATGTAATGTTTATACTATGTGATTACGCTGATTTCTGCTGAAAAGGACAGGCTGAACTTTTAAAATTATACTGATTATTAAAAAGAACAAATCATAAGGGAATATACCCTGAGAATCTTGGAGAGTCTGTGTAGTTATACTAACTGTCCAGCTGTACAAATCACTCTCTGAAATAAAGTCTCTCTCTCTCCCCCCACCCCCTAGTCAAAATTACCAAGGGTACTGAACACATTGTACAGTGTACTCAGCCTGAAAGTGCCTGTGACATATAACTTCCACTTAAAACACAATGAATGGCAAACATTCATTCAAGTTATGTTAGTGTTATTTCTATTTTAATTACATACAGTGCTACCTCGGGTTACATACGCCTCAGGTTACAGACTCCGCTAACTCAGAAATAGTACCTCGGGTTAAGAACTTTGCTTCAGGATGAGAACAGAAATCGTGCGGCGGCAGCACAGAAGCAGCGGGAGGCCCCATTAGCTAAAGTAGTGCTTCAGGTTAAGAACAGTTTTAGGTTAAGAACGGACCTCCGGAACGAATTAAGTACGTAACCAGAGGTACCGCTGTATAGTAGAGTTGTGAATAAGCTATAACAGAGTAAGTATAGCAGAAACCAAGTTGCTTTCATTTGCATTGCAACAAAATGTATTGTTAATAACTTTATTTTAATTTTCTGATTTTTAATTTGCCATATCTGACTTACTTTGTGAGACTAGGAATTGCAGTATAGTAGGAAATCTTATTTTAGCATACAGTGAGATTGTATAAGCTGTTAGATACATTTTAAATCTCCGTACATCTAGTGTAAAATAATATCACATATTGATGTATTCTAGCACTCATGTACCACAAAGAACCCCTATATGAGTGGCTTTTTCCAGAGATAGCAATATAAAGGACAGATTTACAATAGCATTCTTTTCTGTGCATGGGCCTGCTTCTAATTGGGATGTGGTTGCAGACCCAAGATCCTGTGCCTGAAGTAAAAATATGTTAAGGCTGCAATCCTAATCACAGGGGGTTTACTTCTGAGTAGACATGTACTCTTAAGTCATTTTCATATTAAGTTACCCAAAAAGTTTTTGCATTTTTAAAATGCCATCAATGAAGAGTGAAATAAATAGAATAAAAGTATTTTCTACAATGTTTTTGATAAGTCAGCACAAATAATTAAATCATGTTTTTTTAAATATGAATTTCTAAAACATAAATTATTGATTATTCTTTCCAAAAGAAATGTTAAAATAATCATTTCGCTCCTTTTGAATATTTTAAACCACTGTTGCTGGTAGCAAATCTAAGTCGTGTGTGCTCAAGCTGTCCTTTTACTTTATTTTATCATCGCCTTAAGTGTTATTCCGAAAACAGCTGCCATAGCCAAATACTTCAGCTAATGAAGAACATAAGATACTATAATATAAGCTGTGCAAAAGATACTTGATAGGAGCCATGGCAGATGCTCAGCACTAAGAAGATAACTAAGAATCTGCTCATTCAGTAAATATCTTCATTCCTTCTTAACACAACTAATAGAATTCCTAGAGCTGTGCATGAACATTTCATTATTTAAAATATAGCACCATTGGCATTTATTAAGTGCTACATTAATGAATGCATTAGATTAATAATGTGGTTAATATATAGATTGTATTAATTAACAACTGTGGACAAAGTAATTAGATTAGGAGAAAGCAAATGTATGCTAGAGCTAAGCACAGAGACCGAGTGTTGTGAACATTTTTGCCACTCAGAAAGTACCCGTCATGTTTAGTGTTTTGCGGGGACGCAAAATGGCATGAAAATGTTTGTTGGAGAGAGAGTACGTGGCTCCGGATGTATTGACAACTCAACCAAGCCTTCCTGTCTGGTAACATTTTCGCCGCAGAACACACCTTGGCAGAAAAGGAACGTTGTCTCTCAGTACTATGTTACCTCAACAGGACACATGTTTGAATGAGTATTGACTTGGTGACTCGGAAGCTAAAACTAATCCAGAATGCGGCAGCTAGATTGGTGACTGGGAATGACAGCTGGGATCATATCACCATATAATTCATATAATTCACTGGTTCCCAGTACATTTCCAAGCACAATTCAAAGTGTTGGTGCTGACTTTTAAAGCCCTAAACCTCCTCAGCCCAGTATACTTGCAGGAGCATGTCCACCCCCATTGTTCAGTCCAGACACTGAGGTCCAGCTCTGAGGGCCTTCTAGCGGTTCCCTTACTGCGAGAAGTGAGATTACAGGGAACTAGGCAGAGGGCCTTCTCAGCATTGGCACCCTCTCTGTGGAATGCACTCCCATCAGATGTCAAAGAGATAAATAACTATACAACTTTTAGAAGACATCTGAAGGCAGTATTATAGTGGGAAGTGTTTAATGTTTGACCTGGGCTCCTTCCAGTACATTAATTCAATCAATTACTTTGGGGTGCAGCTAGAGCTGAGTTTGGGGGTTCTGGCTGGATTTTTTGCCTTCACTGACAACACTAGGTAGCCAAATCAAATTGGTTCTGTGATGCTATCACATTCACTATGTGATACATGATTGGCTGAAATAGCATAAGGGAGAAGAAACGAAAACTCTGCTATAATGAAAAAATTGTGCCAGTGCAACAGAAGATGAGAAGAATGATTGTGAATAAGCACCAAAATTCAAAAAGTAGGAGTTTGGGAGTGCATAATATTATAATTATTGATATTATGAATTGCATTGTAAATGCAATTCGTTTTATTTGACCTCTGCACAATTTTCACACAGAATACTTGGCACATAGTTTATATATCTGTATGTGAAAACATGTAAAAATATATTAGTACATTGAAGCTTAATGTTTTATTTTGTCAGTTACATGGATGTTTCCCTTAACCCCTGTTTTCAGGAACTCCTAAAAACAAGTGTCCCCAGAGGGTTTGCTAATGCAGACAGATGCGTTAATATGCCTTTTTTTACTTTTGCACAATAAATTACTGAAATAATAAGGTTGATAAGGTTGATAAATAACTTATTTATATACCAACAGTAATAAACAAGTTGTTAGTTTGTATATAAAGGGGGAAATACCATTAAAAGAAAAATTACTTGTCAGTAGAACATGATTCAATTAAAAAAAATGCTTTTCTCTCTCACAGTTGCATGCTTCCACAAGCAGTTTGTTAGATGAGATCAAAAGGAGATTGTTGGTCTCTAGTGCTATCTTATAAAGGAATAAACGTACTTACACTCTGTAGGCATTGTAATAATAGTTTCAGTTGTAGCATGATAATCATCATCTTCCAAAGAGCCATCACTGCTGTCATCTCTCTGGACATCATATTGATCAATCAGTTCTTGCAGTGGCGGAGCTTTAGGTAAAAGTTGCCTTATAGCATCCCGGCTAATGTTAGGTGCTTGCTCCAGACGCAGTTTACTGAGGATCTGAATTTTTATAGCTTCTATTCTTGAAGATTTTGTACTTTGCCTCCATGTACATGCGTTGCACAGTCCATCTTTTTCCATGTTTTCATTTGCCTGGTTACTTTCATTAAGATCCACTGGACCAGGTATGATTAACATGAAAAGGTAAATATAAAGATACATTTTTTATTTCTGCAGGATCTCACATTCAGTGCAGTGCTTTCCCTTCCTTCCTTTCTCCTTCCTTTGGTTCCTTTTTTAATCTTTCCGTACTGTGTGAATCACTGAAGGCAAATGCAATCTGAGACAACTCACCACTCTGGTGAATCATGTATATTCCAAGAGGGCTTTTTATATTCCAACCTTCATTAGACTTGTGTCGTCAAAACCAATGATTGGCTGCTAAACCAACAATGAATCTAACTGTCAGATGTTAAAGCCATGTCCCTCATAAGTTGCTAGACCGCATTTTGTTACTGCCAAGGGTGAGCTGATTTTCTGACTATTCCATAGAGAGTATCTCCTCACAGGCTGTAAGAATATTTCCAAGGAGCATGGCCAGCAGTATCAAAAGATAGTATTACCATTCTTAAATGTGAATCAGCTGCTGCTTTTATTGTGAATCAGTCTATGTATCCTTCCCATATCTAAAAAGGCTGGCCAATAATTGAAAAAGAAAACATTTAATAAGTGTAAAGACTGTCACTCTTATAAATTAAAATTGTTCTTAAATATTTTATTTAACAATATGGATTTTTAAAAATGAAATGTGAAATACAACACTGAAAAGACAATAGCTAAGAATTCAAAACCAAAATCTTAACCAGTCTACATATGCATGCTTTATTAATTTGATTATGTTTTATTTCAGTTGGTATAAGTAATTAAGGAGATAGAATCTTATTTACATCCTAATACTAAATACATTACAGGGAACAAACACATAATGACCACTATACACAGGTCATTGAGTGCAGTAGTAGACAAGACATGTACTGTTGAGAAGGAATCTCCTTGTGCATATATCCAGGACAGCTGGCTTGTGTGGTATCCTTTGACAGCACACCAGTCACCTGTTTAGGGGTGGCAGTGTAGAGGACTAGATTCAGTATCTCTGGCCAACCCAAACAGAGATGCATATGCTGACATAACTCTGAAACCAAGCAGTTACCCTGTGGAACACACTTTTGAAAGTTTGAATAGTATCATCATACACAGGATCCTGCTTCAACATTCACATCATCTTTCCTTGATTGAGGTGAACAGATTTAGGATCAAGGTGCAAATAGCTGCAATTAAGGCTGGGAAGAAACACCTTTTCCACCAATAATTTGATAAATTGGCCCAGTAATTTGAGGAGAAATGGTTTTGTGATATCATTCTGCTCCTAGCATTGTTTCTCTGGATCATTTCATTAATACTTCAGCTTGTTTTCTTGGGATTTAACCCACTGAATTTATATCTTCTGGTTTTTTTCAGAATTCATTGTTACTCTTGAATCCCACTTCCCTCCATCCCCTCCTGGCATGCGACCTTCTAAAACCTCAAATAAAACATCTTTACATGGGGGCATGGTTATTGATTATTGTAATATTTTGTGTTTATTTTTCTGTTTAACACTTTGGGCTTTCCCTAGTAAGAAAACATGGGATATAAACAATAGACAAAATTAAATTAAATCTCTCACCATTGGTCATGCTGCTTCTGGGTGAGGGGAGTTGGAATCCAATGACATCAGGAAGGCCCACAGATTCACCGTCCCTGATTTAAGCCTTTGCTGAAATACCATCCCAAACTCAGCTAGCAGGAATTGCTGGGAACTGCCCAGGGTCCTACTTCATCCAGGTATAGGAAGAGGCTCTGGTATTCATTACTACTTTTTCACAGGTTCCAAGCCCCAGCAGAATAAGATAAGGACCTCAGAATCTCCCACAAAGAGAATTTTAATCTGTATGTAGCTCAAATAGGTCATGCAAAATGCAGTTGCACCTGTTGGGCAGCATGAGTAGCACAATTTGATAGAAATAGGTGTGAGTTAAGTGAGTCATGGACCACAAAGACATGTCCTTGGTTTCCAACTAACAATTGGCAGTTAGGTGCATCTCTGCTCAAACATTGGTGGACAACATAATTCACTGCTGAGCATCCCATTTCTGAGATGACATTCAGAGTCTGTAAGAACTAAAAAACGCTTGCACCCAAATGTGCATTTTATTTTATTATAATCACAGCCCAGCATATAGTAGATACTATTGAAAATATTTAAAATTACAGAAAATCAATAACAACCTTCAAAACAGCATCAGGCAGTAAAAAGTCTGGGGAAATAAATATCGCAACTAAATGTCAGCAATGCAGGGGAAATTCTGATGTCAGTCAGGAATGTGTTCCAGACATTGTGAACCATTGCCAAGAATGCCATGACCCATGCTAGTGCCGTGCCCATCAACAGCACATGAGCAGGACTTACCCTGCAGATATCTGAAAGTATCAGAGGTAGTGTGCCTTTAAGTACGGTACTTTGCTAGGTCTTATTGGGCTTTGTACACCATTACTAATACCTTGAACTGGGCCTGGTCCATTAGTGGAAACAAAATTGCAGACCACAAATCCTACACCACTTTTAGAGGCAGCCATCTATTTCATATCCCTCATCCCTTGACCTCGATATGGAGGGAAGTGACCACAGTTGATGGACCTATGCATCAATTTTACCTAATTATCATTTGTGAAAAGAGCAGTTTCCTACCAAGGATTATCACTTTAGTCTTTACATAATTGATTTTGAGAAGGCCCATGTTTTCCATGTCTTTCTAATCTGACTCTCAAATTTTGTAGGATAAAAATCATTACTAATATAAATATTACCATTTGTTCACACAGGGTGATATGTGTTATGTGTCAGGCTGAGTATGTAGAGCAGACCCACTGAAACCAGTGGCCTTAAGTTATTTACTTTATAAGCATAAAATACATTTTATAATGTCTACTTTATAAGCATAAAATATATTTTCTTACCAATAACATGTTTATCGATGAAATTATGTAGAGTGATATTGTGATAAATTGTTTATTATCCACCTAGTCCGTTCTTCCCTAAATCAGTAATTGCCCTTGCTTCCAAAAGGTTGAGAAGAAATCTTTTCTCATATGGCTTGGTCTCCAGTTTTTCCACCATCCTTGTTGCTTGCCTCTGGAGTTATTCCAGTTTGTCAGTATCTTTCTTAAACTGTAATGCCCAGGACTGGACATAGTACTCTTGATGCTTCACCAAAGCAGAATAGAGTGGTGGTTGACTGATATGCAAAGTTACTGCACAACTTGGAGGCTTTCAGCTTGTGAATCCTTGTTAGGAGAGAGCTGGAAAAATAAGAAAGAGGTTTATTATTGGAAATACATACTTGGGTGGTAAAGAATTCTCTAGTTTTAACTAACTAAGTTGGAGTTCAAAGGAGCTATGTCCCTTGGTTTGTTTATTCCTTTGTTGTGGGCTGAGTCACAGTGCTGCCCCAAACCCGGGTCACTGCCAACTGCGCTGAGGCAGGATGGTGCTGCCAGCTTTTGTGCCTCACTGGCTGCGAGGACATGCATGCAACCAATACCCTCTCAGCCTGCAAAGCACACCACCCCCCGAAAGGCGACTCATTGGCTAATTTGGGGTGCAGCATCTGGCGGCAACTCAAGCCAGGCGGCCAGGGAAAATTCCCCCAAAGGCCACCCAGCCATGTGCACTCTGTTCTCACTGCCTGGGGATGGTGACCAAGCATGAGAGCCCGCAACTGCTGCCCACCCAGAGAAAGAGGTAAGCGTCTATTTTCAGCAGAGAGAGTTTCAAAATGATGTCTCTGAATAAGGTAAAAAAAAAAAAAGTGGGAGGGGAAACGGAAGCAAAAACATGCAAGCTTAAGAGTATCAGTCTAAGATTTTGAAGAAAGGGTCAGCATAGAGATCAAAGGACACAGAAACAGTTTAGGAAAATGAAGGTTCCATACACTGTCTGCTTTAACACCATGCAAACCTTTCTCAGAAGTTATATCCCACACTTTCAACAGTTGTACTTTTCATGATCTGGTTTCTATAAGTCTGTTGCCGCAGTCTAGAATCTTTTCTCGTAGTCTTTGTAGCTGCTGCATCACACTGCTTATTATGTTTGTAGTCTGCTAAAAAACTCTTTCTCACATACCACTGCTACATCATGTGTCACCTATAATCTCTCTCAGTAAAATTGTGCACTCGACAGAAAAATATTCACATTCAAACACAAATACTATGATCAATGTTGCACCAAATTTTAGCTTGAAAGAAAGGATGCAAAATGGATGTGGGAAAGGGTAGAATGCTCTCACAAACTGAAACTTACCATTTTCAAATTTTAGGAGGCTACATTAAACCCCCTTTTCTTCCCTTTGTTTTCCCCTCAACATCATTTTCTTCTCCCATAATCTCAGCCAATTCGCAGGTAGGGAGAGGTAACCTACTGTTTGCCACCAAGAGAAGACAAGATTGCTGCGCTAAATAAGACAGTTGGCCTGACCTAACACATCAATTCTTATATTCTAAAGCATTTTGTGCACAAATTCATTGCTCTTCTAGTTGATCACAGTAGCCATTCCACAAGCAAATTCTATTCATGCTATACTCCCAAGAGTATTGGGAGTATTGCGACTCAATGAGAATCCTATAGTATCCTCTCCATCTTTTATTTATCTTCTTAGTATAGAAATATGCATACATGCATTTATATCTCATTCATTGCTTATAGTATATTGAGAATTGTGGAAGGATTAAAATGCTTTAAAATGTCGTTCAGATTTATATAACTTTGTAAAAGTCAAAGTGATTTAAACATAACAATTTATAAATTAGATTTTGGTCCTTGTCGTCTTTGTGTGCCAGGTTTTAAACTAGAGGAAGTGTTACACAATGTTTTAAAAGAAACAAGATTTACAGTGGAAACAAATGTACAAATATTAAGCATCATTGTAATAAAATGCTGGAAAAAATGTGAGTATGCTGACGTTCATATCCGAGCTAATATTTTCACTGAAAAAGGTCCATGTTCAGCCAACTTTCTGATGCCAGCAAAAGACTTTGGATGGGAATCATCATGGCCACACCTTAACACTTTATCATTCATTTACTTTTAAAAATTATGACAGTTACATCTTAGTTGTAAAGATATATGTGCTAATGTTACTGCAACAGTGTCCTAAACAGACCACATGCAGCAAGTCAGTCAAGCTATGTTGCCTATAATTTCCAGTGCCACTATAATAGGTTAATGCCATGTATAAAGTGTGAGTTGTTGCTGAATTGAATTGGTGGGTGGTGACTAAAAATATCATTTAGATGCTGCATCAGTGAAATAACTTCAATCCCTTTCTGCAATTGCCCATTTCTGTGCCATATGACAACTTTACAATAGTGTATTATACCCTATCATGCAATCGGGACAATTCATGCTTTATTGGTGCTGCCATTCCTGGTTTTATATGATGTCATTTTACTTATAGGGAAGTTTTAAATGTTTGACGTTTTATTATGTTTTTATATTTGTTGGAAGCCACCCTGAGTGGCTGGGGCAACCCAGCCAGATGGGCAGGGTAATGGTAATAATAATAATAATAATAATAATAATAATAATAATAATAATAAATGAAAAAAGGTGAATGTTACTAATAAAAAGAAGCAAGTTTGCATGGCTGTTACTATGATAGTTGTATTTTAATATCCCAGTGTCAACTGGCACTTGCTGAAAGAGTTGTGTAAACTATCTACCTTCAGAACATAACCCACTTCAACTGGGCCACTTGGAATCATATGACAGTTTTAGCAACCTTAGGCAATTTCCTATTCCTGGGACTCATGTTTCTCTATTTCTATCATTATAGAAGCATACAAGATAGGACCTGGAAGGGTTCCCCAATGTCATCTAGTTCAGCCTCCTGCCCTTTAATAGAAAACTAGCCAAGACTGCTTGAAGACATTGCTTGTTTAAACAGAAACTCCAATATGATGGTGGTGGTGAGTGGACATGTGGCTGCCATGCTGTGTGATATTGTCCACTTGTACCTGTGCACAAACATGGTAATATGGGAGGAGGGGATTATAGCGACCTCCACTATTTCCCATGGTGGGATTAAGCCTATCAGGTCAGGTTGGGTTCTGTGATCCCACCAAGCAGTCAAGGGCAGGCACAACATACTGGGATGCAGGCGGCTCCCATAACCTGTTCTGCCTTTGTGAATGCAATCACGTATCCGTCTTCAATTCCTGTATCTTTGCTGTGTTTTTTCTCGGCCATTTCTTCTTCAGGATTGTTTCTTGATATTTTGTCGTTTGTCTTGTTGTTCTGGTCGCCATTTTAGCTTTTCCCCAGTCACCATCTTGTTGCCTTCCTGCACACTCTCCTGATCTCTGCCTCTCTCTTAAGAAAAGATCATTGTGTTTGCCCTCCCCCCTTCCCCTCTTCACTTGAGTTTCCAACGTTGCTTTCCAAGGGAGATGGATCTAATGCTACAGTCTGAAACACTGGAGCAGTATTGCTCCATCCCGATCTTTTGATCAGCTGTATGATGGGGTTCTGAACAGTCAGCCCCTTACTGCATCAATTTTTATTCCTTTCCTCCTTTACAACCGTTGAGTTTACTACATCTTAGGCATGTATACTGTATGTTAGACCTGCATACCAGTTGGACACATAAATGCAACAGAAATGGCTTCCGAGGACCCTGCCTCAGTGGCAATAGGTGTCCTAGAGAGAGCAACAGCCGCAAGGCCACAAAAAAGATTAAGCAGTTGGAGTAGCAACAGCGATATACCCAGAGCACTCACTAGCAGAGGTGTAGAGCTCCTACTGATGTCAGAAGGGCCCAATACCACCAGATGTCAGAAGGGCCCAATACATTGGTAAGGCATCAGTGGTCCTTTCAGCTCCTGTGGATGGGGAGGGTGGTTGGGTCCCTGTTTAAGGGGTTACTAGTCAGCAGCCTATGGATACACAGTTCTCAGTGCAGCCAGAACAACTTAGGGTGTCCCCCCACCCTTCAGCCTACTCCAGCTGCAATGGATTTTCAGCACAGTAATGATCAGATCTCCTCTAACTTTAATCTAGTGGGTGCCCCTTATTGTAATGCTCCACTACTTCAGTCCACTAACCCTGTACAGCTGAACACAGAACTGGTTCCTCCAAAATGATCCTTTTTAAGGGTCTACTTCTTCATCATCTTCATCCTGAAGAAATAGCCAGGCTCCTAAAGTGCAGTTCTTTTTTGTTCCAAGTCATCTCTAGGTTTCATAGGCAACCAAAACTTGTTTCAAACATCTTCCAGGGCACGTTTCTTCATTTTTAAAAAGGATTTTGCCAACCAGTAATTACGCCTCAGTTGTCGAACGTTTGGGAAGTCAAGCTGTCTTCCGGAATGGATTATGTTCAGCAACCAAGGTTCTACTGTACAACTATTAAGCATCATTATAATAAAATGGTGAAAAAAATATTCACTTATAGTGTTGATTTATTGCCTGAGGCTTTTTAAAAATTAACCACCCCTTTACATAGCATCATGAATCCTTTGGATTTCGAAATACACCTTTCCACCAAAAAGATAAAAGGGGGGGGGGAGTTTTCTTTCACTGTAGAGCTTTTCAGTACTGTATTATAATCTGTGTCCTTGCATTTCTTCTGATACTGAATATTTCCTATAGAGCACATTATCAAAAGGAGACCATTGAGTTATGTAGTACTGTGTATATATACTGACCTCTGCTGGAATTTTTGGTTCCTATATGCGTTAGTTAGAAAATCTCTGGATTTCCCTCACTAAATTTTAAACTTTGTAAAAATAAAATACAGTGAAAATGCATGCTCAATTTTAAATAACATCATTGAACAAAGTCCTTTCCACCACTCACTTAACCCTTTTACAATTCAGCTCATACTTAGTGTTTTAACACAATCATGTGTAGGATTAACAATAATTAATTTAACCACATGTCCCTATTTATTGAGTTACCCTTTATACTTAAGTCTGCATTTTCATGATTTTATTTATTTATTACTGAGAATGCTTTGCTTGTATATAATGCTTAATGGAATATAGCTTTATGTGTCTTTATCTGAAGGCTTTCAAGATCTTGCTCTCTCATAGTCTACAATATATGTGTGGCCACAGCTAGGCATTATTTTTCCTGTCCTCTGTCCTGCCACCAATGAATTAGGTTTTTTGTGGGGGGAGGATTGGATAAAACTCGCTGCGGCACAATTGGTTAGTGGCTTTGGCTGCTAATTGAAAGATTTTGCTACTTTATTTCTCCCTTCATATCTTGGAGAGGATGCAAAGACACGAGGGATTTGAGGAGACATCTCTTGGCAGAATTTATTGGAAAATAATATTTAATTTATTAATTTCCCCCCTGAGTGAGACTTGAACCCTGGTCTCCCAAGTCCTTGTGTGACATCATCTGCTACATCACAAGCCCTATTTTGTGTATTAAATGTGTTGCTTACCCTCTTTCTTAGGCTCAGAATTATTTAAATAAACAAATATATGTTTATATTTTTATACTTAATACAATTTTATATTTAAAAAGGAAAAGATAATTGTGCCCAAAAGGGCAACTTCGTAAAGCCCTGTCCATCATTCCACCTTCCAACTCATCTAAAATGAAACTTTTAAACAAATCAGTATAATTGTAAACAATGTGATTCTTATTTTAAAAATGGAAATAAATTGTTTTGATATGATTATGTCATCTTTCTAGACTTTTGTGCCGCTTGCAAGCAAAAGGTGCATGTTTAATTGACATGTTCTTTAGTGGACACTGGAAGTCACAGTTATGTAATTCTGAGCATGGCCAGTAAAGATGACAAAAGACCATGAATTTTGTCCTAAGGTGAGGGCTTCAATAATGGCCTCACCACAACACCCTTCAGATGACTGGGAACCATCTTTTCTCAGAGGATTCAACAAGGGGAAAGTATCTGAGTACATATGGATGGCTGAACAATAGCAAGCAGTTTCTCCACGTCCTTGGGCAGCAACATGTGGTAAACAAAATGGATAAAATGAGGCCAAGAACACAGCACCATATCCAAAGAAGATTTGAATCCCTGAACTTCGCTGGGCACAATGGAATCCATGTGGGATCCTTTGCCTTGCCCAGCCTAGTTGGCAAGGAATAAGTTTTTGCACATCTACATGTTCTGTGCTTTGATAACTCCTACATCTCTATGACAGACATGCAGAAGCTGAAAGCTATAACTGAATTCACAAATAGATATATTAAATCCCTCAGGGGCTAATATTACCTTTCATGGGCTCTGCTTCCAGCGGTTCTCAACCTGTGGGTCCCCAGATGTTGTTGGACTACAACTCCCATCATCCCTGAGCTCTGGCCTTGCTAGCTAGGGGTGATGGGAGTTGTAGTTCAACAACATCTGGGGACCTACAGGTTGAGAAAGACTGTAAGTTCTTAAACACAGAAACTCAACCTAAAATGCCCTGACGCTAGCAATTGTGTCACAATGGCTGTATAAACAATGCTTGCCTAGGAAACCTTTCCTGTCTAGTCAAGAGATGACAGTTAGTGGTGGCAAGAGGTTGTCAGAGGTCAGAACTGTTACCAGCAACAAAAATTGTTTGAAAAGTTACTACAGCTCTTGTTTAAGGTACAGCTTTTTAAAATCACCAGTCACTACAGTCATTTCGAGTGTGCATATTTGTATACGTGTATGTGTGTGTATGTGCCCTTAATAATGGAATAATGGAAATGTTTGTTTTGAGCAGATGACTGCTGAAAGCAAAATGTGAATGGAAAGGAAAGGAAAGTAACTAGATCCAGTTCTATTAGTCATTGTATCTAGAGATAATCAGTTTCTCTATTCTGAAGGACCAGCCTACTCTTCTAGGCGCTTGTTTGGGAGCTTCAATAATCCAACACCATCTTGGATTATCAAGTTTTATAAACAAAGGTCCCATTATCTAGTAGTAAAGGTTTGCTTGTTTTCACAGTGTACCCCTGGTACACTAAGATCTTCATTAAAGACCCTTCTCCAAGTTCACATCTGAAGTGTCTGGCAGGATTACCTGGGAAGGGTCTTAGTGGTAGCTCCTACAAAAGCAGCCAGCACTGCTGCCTAGGTGGACCAATGGTCTTATTTGGTGTTAGTCAGCTTCCTCAAGTAGTTTCATGTAGATGTTAATATGCCTGGAGGATACCATAGAACCCATATTTAGGAAACAGTCCTGCAGGTAGGATCAGAATCATCATGTCCCCTATAACACTATGTCCCCAACCCCTTTTCACTATACAGTGGTACCTCAGGTTACATATGCTTCAGTTTACAGACTTCGCTAACCCAGAAATAGTACCTCGCGTTAAGAACTTTGCTTCAGGATGAAAACAGAAATCGCGTGGCGGCGGCGGGAGGCTCCATTAGCTAAAGTGGTACCTCAAGTTAAGAACAGTTTCAGGTTAAGAACAGACTTCCAGAACGAATTAATTCTTAACCAGAGGTACCACTGTACCCTTAATCAGCTATTTGAGAGGCAGTGCCCCCAAGAAACTGCCTCCCTCTGCCTGTTGGTAGAACTAGCCCTGACAAGGGGTCTGCTGCTCAAGGGGAAGGGGGGATTACAGTTATTACACCTAAAGTAGCTCTAGGAATCTAAGTCAGTATTCATCAATTAAATGTTTGTTTCTATATTATTAAGAGTGTTGAAACAGATCTCATATATTCTATTGCTTTACTTCTAAGTCCAGACACCGATTTTACTTTCCTGGGTTCCATGATCACTGCAGATGGTGACAGCAGTCATGAAATTAGAAGACGCCTGCTTCTTGGGAGAAAAGCAATGGCAAACCTAGACAGCATCTTAAAAAGCAGAGACATCACCTTGCCAGGGCCAATGTAGCTTGTTCCTCCCTCGACTGCCTGCATGGGCAAGCAGCTCCTTTAAACTTCATTGAGGTCTGGCCCTCATACTGGTTTTGGGCAGTGTATTGATACATCAAACAGGTCTATCAAGCAGTTGATTCCTGATTTCTTAAAAACAGCTGTCAGTCTGATTTCTCGGCTGTTTATGTTCCTAGTTTCTGATTTCTCAGTCATAAATCACTTTGATCCTCTTTGGAGTATTTTAATGGCCTCTGCACAGTTAATCCCTTTGCTGTTTGGCAGATAACATGCCATATACTCTCTTTAACCTAAAACAAAACAAAAATTGAACACAAAATATGGTTAAAATACTGCCAAATGAGTAATTAAAATGCTACAGGATCTGTCTCAAGCTTTGATTTCAGTTATACTTTTAAATGCTTTTTGTTTATAATAAATTGAAGTGTGCATGCAAGGATTTGCATTGTAGTTCTAGGGTGGTATCCAAGGCAAGGGGCAGAATCTATTCTTGTTAGTAATCTGCTACTAGCAAATGAGATCCCCACGATACCTGTGAGAAAGCACTGTAGCTCTGTGCTTGAAGCAGAAGATCCAGCTTTCTCCTTGTATAAATGGATTACTGAGTAAAACATCCAATCTGCCATTTACAACATTTGGCTGAGATCCTTCCTTTACAAATAGACCTGTTTCAGAGAGAAACATTACCCTGCCTCTTCAATGGAAGTGACATTACAGAGTACTGCGTTGCAATTAGATATTTGTGCAGGGAATTGCTCCAGCTTGCTGCTTCACATAAACAGAACAAATGGGCAGTGTGTCTTGTGATGTCCATCTGTATTTAATGCAGTAATTACTTACTTGTAACAATGGAAGTGGGAGTCTAATAATTAATACCAATGACAACCAGATTGCTATTCCTGTTACTTTCTGGTATGTCCTGAGACATAACCTAGGTAAAACAGCTGGTGCATATATGCTGTGCCTTATAGTCATATTTGTTCAGGTCTCATACTATTATTTCTTAAGAAAAAGTAGAAAAAACTTTGCTGTAAGGAACAGACAATAGCAAGCTCCAGTTGAAAAGCAACCATAAAAGAGTTATTAAATTTAATGTTTAATGCTGATCAGCATCAAGTATTTGGCACCTTCCAGTAAATGATATGCCATAAACATTAGTGATAATTGATCTTATAAATTTGTAATGTCACAGCATAGCTATTGCAATTTATACTTCAATTCCTAAACTCTGCTCCCCAAAGTTCCTGAAATGCAAGCACCAAGCAAATCAATGCACCATGTGATATCTGTAGTAGTTATTGGGGGGGGGGCACTGTAAATCTCAGTTTTATTCTTCACCTTAACTAACATTTTTATATAGCAAAATCAATCATCACTTGGACCTTGTGAGTTAAATTACCCTTGGAAGACTACTACTTCTTTAGGCTTGTTTCTTTTAAACAACTTGAATGCTTTCTGCATCATCCATTTGTAGGCATACATTGCATCAAACCAATTTTTAAGTGAGAAGAATTGGCTGCTCCAAAATAACTGGGTCTAGAGATCAATTATGTGCCCCTGGGTTTGTCGCTACTATGTAAGAGAACTACTGTCTGTATATCATTAAAATGGTTCTAAATTAGGGCACTACTGAATAACTTAAACACAATATGCCAACAGTGAACCAAACTTATTTTGTATTGCCACAATGCTAACATGAAATGGTGTTCAAAGAGAATATTGGATTTTTTAAAAAGAGTAAATGTCTTTAAGGACCAAACTAGGCAAGTTTGGCCATATATGTTTGCTGCAGTTATTTTTAACAATTAGCTAGCACAGGGACCCTAAGGTGGATAATAACTGGGATTTGTGCAGTGGTGCTGGTGCCCACTAGAACTGGTAGCCAATGAGCAGTAAGGGGGGGGGGGGTCTGGCCAAGTTGTTCTGGTTTTCTCCCCATCCTCCCTTGTAAAGCTACTGTGGACATGCAAGCATTGCGATTTGACAAATAGCTAAACTGAAAAGTCTCTTGCTTTGGTTAAGAAGGGATCCCATTTCTAATGTGGGTTCATGGTAAAGAAGCTGTACATTAAATGAAAGTAAGCCCCACTGGATTCCATGGGGATTGCTCCCTAAGACACGATTGCAGCCTGAACTGGTTAATATTAAAGGTGCTAAACAGGACTGTTAGCAAGAGAATCCATGAGTTTCCAGACTTATAGGAAGAGATTATACCCCTCCCTCAGTTTATTCACTTCTACATCTATTTTCCAGAATGAGGAAAAAGGTGAAGGGATATTAAGTGGACCTGAAAGACCAAAGTTAAAATCAGCCACAACCTCATTGTCTGACTTTGGGCCCAATTGCTGTCTCTCTGCCTAACCTCCATCACAGGATTAAGATGGAGAAAATGGCGCCTTGAGCTCCCTAGAAGAAAAGTGGAATGAATACAAACGCAATATTGATATATAAAGAACAAACGAAATCTGAGTCTCTCCAGCCAGTCCCCAATTTTGAACTGGAAAAGGGTTTGGAATCATGAAAAAAGCCTAACCCAAAAATAAATTTAAAAATCAGGGACACAATCAGGATCCTCAGGCCTACAAACATTGGACTTTACATGTAGGTCTTCATCAAATCCAGTGTGAGACTGTCTGCTAGGACAAGCTTGCCTGGGTGGGGTGTGCAGGCAGGTGCAAACCTTGATTCCATACTACATTCATATAGGCTCTGCACACCACATTCTCATCAGAACCATTCTACAGCTGAGGAAGGCTGGGGTAAAAGGAATTAATTATTATTAGTAGTAGTAGTAGTAGTAGTAGTAAAGCCAACAGATATAAATATATAATTAAACTAGATTGCAACTAATTACAGGTGAAAGGTTGCACACTGTCTACCCCACACACAGAGAAATGGAATGCTGGCTTTCAAAATATATCTCTGGAAAGTGTGACCATTCTTCTCTAATTTTATTTGCCTTTCTCTGACAAACCTCTTGCTAACAAATTGATTTTTTTTAAACAACAGCAACAACTGGGCTCCTCCTTGAATTGTCAGTTTCATTAAACGAAGCTTCTTAGCTCGACCTCCAGGTGTCGCCGCAGTGCTGTGTGATTGGCGGGATTTGGCGACTGGGCGGTTAATCGTGCAGGTCAAGCGCAATAAGGGGCGGATGAATTGCACGGAGGTGGTTGGGGTTTTCTGAACAACCGGCAGTTTCAATTGCTGATCTGACTAGTCTATAGGATCTATTAAAATCTGTTGCATTGGAGTGAGCCCGAACTTGGGCCCGCAGTATACTTGTAAAAGATGCATTCCCTTGTCTCCAGGCAAGCGGCGTTTGGAGCTGCAGCAACAGCCTCGAAGACGAGAGTGAGTAGCCTAAGCAGAAGGACGCCCTGTCCTCCAAATCCATAAGCTATCCACTACGGGAGGGGCTGCTGCTGCTGCTGCCCTTTCGGGAATGTGGGTGATTGGCAAAGCAGAGTTGGAGGATTGCATTCTTTCAGCCCAGCTCCGCAGCATGCGTGCATCTCCCCGGGAAGCAATCTCTCTGCCGAGCAACGTGAGTGACACCGAGGAGGAAGGGAGTTGGGCGGGGAGGAGAGGAGAGGAGAGGGCGCTGCCCCCAAAATAAGGCTGTAAGACGTTCCTGGGCCACCAGGGGGTGAAGAGTGATCTGCGCGGTTTGATCGGGTGCAGCTGACGTGTTTTCTGCATAGATATTGCCCATCACGATAAAAGTATCCGGGAAGCTGTTTGCGTTCACAGGGTTGCCCCAGCCCCACCCATGGTGCTTAATTTCTAATCCACTCCATTCCTCCCCCTCCCCCCACCAAGTAGTTGAAAGGGAACAAACCACCTACTTCCCTTAGCTTCTCTGAAGCCAACAAAACTAAGGCGGGGTAAGTGGTTTCAGTAAGAATGGCAACCCTCCGTTGCAAAAGGTGGGCTTTGGAGTCGTCGGCAGGCTGGAAGTAATGGCTTAGTGACTTGTGCAGCCCTGTGTTTTCGGGAGGAGCCGGTGGGGCTAGCCATCCTTCAGTCTCTGCTAGATAGATGCAAAACACCCTACGTCAAAGGGCTTTGATGCCTGTTAAGCTGTCCATCAGGCTTAGGACTCGAGGCTCCAGCCGTGCAGTTCCTCGCCCGCTTTTTCTGTGCTGCGGTGAAAAGCAGACATCTGGTACTGGGCTGGCTGAGCCTGACACTTGTTTCTTGTCACCAGTTTATTGGTGGGGCTTCATTGATTCCACCTGTCACCACTCCCTTTTTTTAAAAAATAGCGACGGAATTAGGAAAGGAAGAATTCATGAAGGAAAGCCAGCAAAATGTGACGCTGGCTAAGCAAACGTGGTAAAGGCGGACTGGGGGCACTACAAAATCCCAAATCAGTAGCTTGCAAGTGCAACCACTCCCCAAGCTGTGTAACCAAGGATAGGCAGATAGTCCAGCTAGAAAGTTTTGTGCTTTTCTTAGAAGCTTGCTTAAATTCTTCCATTAAAAGTGGTTCAAATTGTAGTGGCAAGTTGTATCATTTCTTGCTTGCTTCTAAGGTGGGAAAATGAAGTACACCTGTAACAACTTGTGTGAGAAGTCTCACTAAATTTAATAAATTGTGCATAGGACTAGGCTGATTGGTGACCCATTCTAGCTTCATATTAATTTCTGATTAAATAATAGGCAGCTTTACACTTGTGCAACTAGAAGTTCTGGAGGTTGCACAGGTGTTGCTGAGGCATATGTGAATCTGCAGAAAATACACAGATAAGGGCAGAGTCTTTCAGCTGCTTGATTTGAAGTCACTTGGAAACCAAGGACAACTGCGTCTTACACAGAGCTGTGTTTGAAATTATCATCAGAGACCATGTGATATGCCACTGTGAGACCAGGATACTGGACTTGATAGGTTTTTAGCTTCTTAAGTTCATGGAAACATTTTCCTTGGACACAGTTGCTTATGGGCACATTGAAATGGAACAGGATAGTTTGGTTAAAATTGGAGGACATTGCCAGATTTAGGGCATTGTGGGTGGTTCCTTGCACAGGGCACCAAGCTGAGGGGAAGCAAAATAATAATAATTGTGAAAATAATAGCTATGGGAAGGGGGACAATTTTTGTCCTTGCTCACGGTGCCATATTACCATCTCTGCCCCTGAGTGGGGCAGTTGATTTATATGAAAGAGTAACAGTAAAGTGGCGGGATTAGGTTGCTGTTTGTGTTGAGCCTGGCTAGTATTTAGTTTGCTGTGGAGCACCTGTTTAAATGTTAGTGCTTTTAGGACACTGTTCTAAGGGCCAAGAAAATGTGTAAGGAGAAGCTGAGAGCTTATTGATCAGTTTCAAAAAATACAAATGCCTATGCTCTTGCCTTGGAAATCAATGGGTTGAAGAGTCTGGGAAGCTTGTTCAGTCTGTTAAGTCAGTAGACCAGTCCAGTTACCTAACATAGGCTGTTTCAGCCGAATAGCGCAGTATTGTCAACACACTAGGAAGATACTGGCATTAGTGGCAACTCTTGGGCAGTTTGGTTGTTTGTTGTTATATTTTCTTGGTTTACAAAAGTACATGCATTGTCTCTTTTTTAGGTTGTAAAGTCTTTTCTATGTATCAGTTACATATGATGTGAGACAGTGTTCTATACAGAATAAGTTTGGGGCATTGTTATGCAGAATTGTGAGAATAAAAAGCACTAAACCTGAGGGTTTATCATGGGCATCCTTTCCTTTGTAGGTGGATAATTCCTGAATCAATCCCTGAGACAGGATGAAGCAGAGTCTTCTTGTACAGAAATGTTCGTTTCACTTCTCAGGTGTGAGATGTAAATGTTGAACTGACTGGAAACTGGGTTGCCATCAGTTGAGTAGAAAAGTACCAAGGAAGTCCAGCATGGCTACTATTGATTTCAAAGGGGCCATTTTATTTTAAAAAGAAAATGATGGATTTAGTTACAAGGAAGTAGAAAGGGGAGAGTCAACTTCCTCTGTGAGTGAAAGGTTATTGAAGGTTATTTAAATAGAAGCTTAGCTAGAATGTATATCAGAGAGCAGGAAAAGTACCTATAAATCCAAGGGGATGCCAGCATGGTTAAGAAGTAGATTAAAAGAAGCTATAAACAGCAAGGTTGTCTTCAGAAATAGAATCCGTGTTCAAATGAGAAGAAAGAGCCCAAGATCAGGCACAACATATGCAAGATAGCAAGACGCTGCAAGTGAAAAAAGAATTTGAAGAGTATATTGCTAAAAATATCAAATCAGCGATACAGATCTCTTTAATTGTATCAGAAATAGGAAACCAGCTAGAGAGGCAATTAAAGATGAGACGATAAAATGAGTGGCAAAGGGGGATGTGGAGACTGCAGAGAAGCTGAATCAAAATCTTGGCAACTCTTTACTGTAGAAAATGTAGGACATATATATGTGCTTGGATCTGGGTTTTGTTTTGTTTCATTTTGTTTTAAGATGGATGCCTAAAAGATGAGTCCAAGAGATGAGAAAAAGTTTTAGAGTTTACTGATAGATTATCAAGTCATCTATCTAGATGGAATCTAGGCAAGAATTGTTAAAGAATTCAGATTTAAAATGTATGTTGTAACAAAAATAAGCAGCCTGTCCCTAAGGATAGTATTTGGATTGAAGAATTGGAAAATACATGATGTAAAACTAGTAATAATTGTTAGAGAGATTAGGTGTATGGGATGACAGGGCAGTTAGTTTAATCTCTGTTCCAGGGAAATTGGTGGAAAGCATTATTAAGTACAGGATTATTAAGCATATAAAGTAAAAAGTCTTGCTGAGGAGAAAATTCCTTGCTTCTGCAAAAGGAAGTTCTGCGTTTCCATCCTTTTATATGTCTTTGGTGGCATCAACATGTATATAGGTGTGGCCCAATAGAAACAGTATAGTTCCAGTTTTCTTTTTAATGAAAGACTTCTCTCCCCAAAGGCTCCTTACCAATTATTGGAAATGAGAATGAGAATTATTATGGGTTGGTAGCAGCTTCAACAGCAAGGGAGTGGGGATGATTTTCATAATCTAGAGGAATAGGAAGTGGGGTTCTTCCTATACAATGCTTTTTTACTTAATAATAAATGATCTGGATTTAGAGGTGAGCCTTTAGGTCAGTGTTTCCCAACCTTGGGCCTCCAGCTGTTTTTGAACTACAACTCCCATCATCCCTGACTAGCAAGACCAGTGGCAAGGGATGATGGGAATTGTAGTCCAAAAAACAGCTGGAGGCCCAAGGTTGGGAAACACTGCTTTAGGTAACCAAATCACTCAGGGTGTTGAAAACCAAAGCAGACTGTAAAGACCTTCTAAAGGATTTACTGAAACTAAGTGAATGGGTAACAAAATGGCAAATGCAGCTCAGTGTGTCTAATTAAGCCAAACTTCTTAATGTCATGATATCACTGCTGGCTTCTGAATTGCTAGTGACTAACTAGGGGAACGCGGCGGGGTGCGCTCCCGTTGCTCGGTCCTAGCGCCTGCCAACCTAGCAGTTCGAAAGCACCCCCAGGTGCAAGTAGATAAATAGGGACCGCTTTCTAGCGGGAAGGTAAACGGCGTTTCCGTGTGCGGCTCTGGCTCGCCAGAGCAGCGATGTCACGCTGGCCACGTGACCCGGAAGTGTCTCCGGACAGCGCTGGCCCCCGGCCTATAGAGTGAGATGGGCGCACCAACCCCAGAGTCTGTCAAGACTGGCCCGTACGGGCAGGGGTACCTTTACCTTTAACTAGGGGAAACATACCAGGATTGTGGTAGGTAACTTACAGCATCAGCCCAATGTGTGGTAGCTGTGAAAAATGTAAAATCCATGTGAGGAATTATGAGTGATCAAGTTCATAGTGCCCTAATACAAATCCATGGTGCAGCCACACTTGGAATAATGTGTGCAGCTCTGGTTGCCCCACTTCATAAAGGATATTGTAGATTAGTGAAAGGCATAGAATACTGCAGTCAAAATAAATACTTGCCCTGTGACAAAAGTCTACAAGCTTTAAAACTTTTTAGTTTAGAAAAGTAAGTAAAGGGGGACATGATAGAGACTGGCAGCATTATGCATGGGGTAGAGAAAGTAGGCAGAGCAATGTTTTCCCCCTCTCCCATAATATCAAGACACAGGTTAATCAAATGTTATTGATAGCCAGGAAATTCAGGACATAAGAAGGAAGTACTTCTTCACACAGCCCATAATTAATTTTATGGAATTTGCTATCACAAGATATGGTGATGACAGAAAACTTAGATGAATTTAAAAGGGGATTAGACAAATTCATCAAGGATAAATCTATCAGTGACTATCAGTCATGAACTCTGCATGGATCTTCCAAGTTCAGAAGCGGTATGGAACTGAATGCCAGTTGCAGGGGGAGGGGTGTAGAGTGGACAGTTACTTTCAATTATTGTGGGAAACAGAATGCTTGAGTTGGTGAATCTTTGGCCTGATGTGGCACGGCTGCTTCTATCTTCCCAAGATTGTGCAGCATGTTTGGAGTATCTCTGATATGAAAAAAGTTGCTAAATCCATGTGGATTGCAGATTAGAGAGATTGTGCAAGCCAACAGAAAGTAAAGTTGGTTTAGCAGCCAAGGCCATGGAATTTAGTACAGACTTTCCTGTTCAAAGTACAATAAACTTCACTGTTGTTGCACTTTACAGAATACTAAAGAATAGAATAGTTTGGCAAAATACAGTATACTGCGCTATAAAAGTATACAGAAATATTTGCATACTATGACTACTCTAAAAATGCTGTTGATAACCACACAATTTGGAAAAGTTAATACCAAGTGGAAATATCAGGGCCAAGAATGAAATAATACTTTTCACACCAAAGATGTGAACACCCTTTCCCACTATCACACATTTCCAAATGCTGTCTTCTGCCTGTTATAAGCTCTACTCATTTTGTCAATAGCTCATCATCCATAGTTTCTCAAATGGGTTGTGTTCATTAAGTCAGTGCTTTTCAACCAGTGTTCCGTGGCACCCTGGAGTGCCTTGAATGATGGTCAGGGGTGCTGCGGGCAACAATGGCCTCTGTCCCTCTTTCTTTCCCTCTTTCCTCTGATACCCTTTCACGTCTCTGCCTACCAAAGGCTTGCACAGCTGTTTATTGCAACAGCCCTGGCTATAAGCTCCACAAGCGAATGGTGCCTTTAGGAGGCACCTTTCTTTGGGGCGCTAGGGCTCAGAGACTGCCCAGAGGACTCGCAAGGAGAGGGGGAGGAGAGGAGGTTGAGGGAACACTACACAAGGGTGGGTGTTCGGGAAAGGGTGAGAGGCTGGTAGCTCTGCAGGCAAGGGGTAACATAACTGGGTTCCTGAGCCCCACAGAGGTGCTGCAGAAAGAAGGTAGTTGATTATGGGAGCTGTGGAGTCAAAAAGGTTAAAAACCTCTGCATTAAGTGATTGTGACCATTTCTTACTATTGTTTAATATGGCAATAGATCTAGTTCTCCTTACTACTCTAAAATAGCTATAATCTCAACACATTACAAGTTTTCTATCTGCATAGGTGGTGATGGTAGGTGTGTGCTAAAATCAAAATGCATCTTCCCACCACTTAAAACACTGTCACATGTAACTTCTAGATATTCTGAGAAGATGCAATTCTATTTAAAAGGCAACCAGAACATCCTTCCTAAAACTGTATTTTACCAGAGAAACACACAGAAGATTTAGAGACTAGCTCCGGGACAGTAAGGTAGAATGTTACCATAGATTTGTCATTGGACATATGATGCTGTATGTAAATACGCAAGCTACCGTTTTAATGCTGAAAGATTAAAAAAAGCTAGCATACTGATAAAAGCATTTATGTAGCATAGTTCAAGGCAAACCTCATAAATTCTTGGTGTACACTATATTCTACATGGGAAAAATATGTCTATTGTAGGCATAATCTTAAAAGAGAACAGTGGTGTTATTTTCTAAAATGCAATAGTACAATTATATTATAAGGTTCAAGCATGGTGAGATAGAATCAAAGGCTTAGTAATTAATACACTGATGTGCTTTGTCTCTTCTGGACTGTACTGTACTTTAAAAGCAAAACACATTTCTGGTTAAAATGCTTGCCAAATTAAAACTGCAATCACAAACATACATTCCAAGAAGTAAATCCCATTTAACTTGGTGGGACTTGCATCTGAATAAACATGAATAGAGTTGACCTGTCAGAACTGTTAGGGCGAAGAGGTAAGGAGTTGTGGTAGGGCAGCTTTGTTCATTTGAGGCTGCTTAGTTTTAACAAGAACAAATTCTCTATTTGTTACACAGGAACCTAGACTGCGAGTTGTGCCTCTTATTCTGCGGATCATTTGGAGAAATACACTCAAAGCAAGATACTAATTGGTAAGTGGCCTCCATAAAAGCTTAAGGAAAAGGTTGTAGCTAGATTTTTCCTTTTCAAAAGAGGTATTTGGCACATCTAACTGTAGTCTTAGGACAGAGTATTCTGGCAAAGACAAGGCCTTGTTTAGGAGCTGTAAATCATAATGAGAGAAATGTTTCATGCCCAGCTGGTCAATTAGGCTTCAGTATGCTTAATTTAATGAAGTGAAATAAGCAGGGGTAGAAAAACTGTATGGAACAGAATGTAGAACATAGCAGCCTGAGCAGAATGTTCAGATTCTTGGCTTTTGTCATTTGAGACTGCATGTTGCTTCCAGTCACATAGTTGTAAAGAATGTGGAAATGCGAGACAACCGTTGCTCAAAACATGAGCCAAATTCAAGCCCAAACCCCATGGAATTAGTAAAAGATTTTATCTGCAATCCTATACAAACACTTACCTGGGAGCAAGTCCTTTCGAATCCATAGGATTTATTGAGTAGATGCAACAAATTTGTGGTGACATAGTTCTACTAACCCAAAGCTAAGGAATTATTGGCCATACTCCCACAATTGTAGCCTGCTCTTGAATGCCTATTGCCCTCTCTTCAGTAGTTTCTGTATATCTCATCAGTTTGGGTTCCCCTCCCCCTTCAAAGTCCTCAAAAAGAAGGACCTAGTCCAGCATCCTGTTTTCACAGTGGCCAAATAAATGCCCATGGGAACCCTGCAGGCAGAACCTCATCTGCATTTCCCAGCAACTGTTATTTGTATTGCCTCAGTGGGAGCAGTACACAGCCTTTGTGTCTAGCAGCCATTAATACTCTTCTCCTCCATGAACTTCTCCAGTCCTCCTAAAGGCATTCAAGTTGGTGGCCATCATCACTACATCTTGTGGGACCAAATTCCATTGTTCAACTATGCAGGGTGGGGAAAAGTGCTTTGTTTTGTCTGTCCTGAAACATCCAGTACTCAGCTTCATTGTTTTTGTATTATGTGAGGGAGAAAAACGTCCCTCTGTCCACTTTCTCCACACTCTGTACAACCTTGTAGACCTTTATCAGGTTCCCCTTTACTCACGCTGTTTCTAAACTAAAATGCCCCTAATGTTGTAACCTTTTCTCATAGGGAAGTTGCTTTTTCCCCTTGATCATTCCGTTTGCCCTTTCCTGAACTTTTTCCAGCTCTACAATTTTATTTTTCAGGTGAGGTGATTAGTACTATATACAGTATTCCAAGTGCGCCTGCACCCTAGCTTGTGTAGTGGCATTATAACATTGGGAGTTTTATTGCTCAATCTCTTTCTGCATGATCCAGCACGTGGAATTCACCTTTGTCTGCAGTTGCCACATACTGAATTGACATCTTCATTGAGCTATCCACTATGATGCCAATGTCTCATTCCTGGTCAGTCACTGACAGTTAAGACCCCATTAGCTCATATGGGAAATTAGTATTCCCCCCCCCTTCCAAAAAACATGCATCTATTAACATTTGCTTTCACTGAATTACATGTGCCATTTTACTGTCCATTTACTCAGTTTGGACAGATACTCTTGGAGCTCCTTACTTTTAAGAGCTCCTTAACCATCCTGAACAATTTGGCATCAGCAAACTTGGCTAACTCATTGCTCACCTCTAACTGTAGCTCATATATGAACAAGTTAAAAAGCATAGGTCCCAATAACAATCCTTGGAGGGACTCCACTTTCTATATCCTTCCACAGAGGACTTTCTGTTTTTTTGTTCCTTGTTAATGATCCATTAGAGGGTCTCTTCCTTTACCCCTTGTCTGCTAAGTCTACCCAGGAGTCTTTGGCATGGGATATTCTCAACAGCTTTTTAGAAGTCTTAAGTACACAATGTACACCAGGAGTTAAAGTTTTAAATAGCCTCCTTTCATGTGCAATCTTGAAGCTTGTAACACCAAACCAGTGTTTGTGGATTACATCTGTATCAGGCCATTGTGTGAAGCATTATAATTTGAGTCAAGTTGTGGAGAAGTGGTGTATTTGCAGAATACCAATCATAGGATTTTATCTGATATACTTTTGAGTTCTTGGTTGCAGAACACCGGAGCCTCAGTACAAAATCCCAAAATCTAACTGGCCTTTTTTATTATATAGTACAGATGCAGTTGAGTAGTAGTCTTTTTGGAGGTTAGTACTTGGGAGTAGGATTCTTCAGTGGTTTTCTAGATGAATAAAACGAATAGTGGAATGAAAAGAGTCCCCTCGCTAACAGGAATAAGGGAATTATTTCTTCATTTGTGTATTCCAGGTAGGGTTGAAAGAAATGTTTTAAGACATATTAAGGAACTGCTATGCAGACCATTTTCTTTGACCTTTCAACTAGTTAGACATTGGATGTAGTTATAGCATAATACCAATAACCCAATGTCTGCATTCATTTTCAAACAATGCTGAACTTCTGTCATTAAAATGCTTTTTCAGACTGGTTGCAAAAGCCATTTTCTTTTTCAAATCATAAAATTGGCTTATGTTAATTTACTAATCCTGGAGTTGCTGTATGATAAGTAGAAGGTGCACTGATTAGCCACTTTGCTTTAGGAGGCTGAAGACATGTCAGAAAATAGTGAACATGGACTGACAATTTGATTGACAACTTAGTGCTGCAAATTCCCTTGTTATCTGTTAAATGCACCTGGTCTTAAATTGACTAAGACTGTACTTTTTCTATGTCACAGAAAAGTATCTATTATAAACTATATATAAGATTCATTTATGTTTAAAAACCTACGCATCCATCAACACTATAGGTCCTGAGAGCATGACTGGTGCACAAGCAGTACATGCATTAGGAGTTCTGCACATGGTAAAGGGCTTTTAAACATTACCCTCCCTATATATATGATCAGGACAGTGATAGACTTTCCTACAGCTTGCATGTGGAGTCACTTATTTCTTAGCCAAATTTTAGTACAGGATTTCCCAAACTTGGGTCT
>JAXCMG010000008.1:33025439-33080870 GCA_034642415.1 Podarcis siculus
CTTTCCTTTCTTGCCAGAAACTGCAGGTGGTTCTTAAAATTCATATGCAAGTTCATTAGCAACACAAACTTATTCTTAAATTTCTATACCATCTTTCATCCAAGGATCACATGGCAGTTCACAATTAAAAAATGCAAAAATAACTAACATAGTAACAAACAAAACCCCCTCCCCCCACAGTTTAAAAGGCCATAGATTATTTAATTAGCCAAAGGCCTCGGAGAACTTGGTTAGATACAATCCTTTAAACCAGGGGTGGGGATCTGATTGTGCTCACTACTCTTACTTTGCAGCCCTGACTTTAATTTGATTTCAAGTCAGAGCTCCAAAGATCCCTGCCAAAAGCAGGTTTTGCAGTCAGCACAGAATTTAAATCTATGGCTGAGTGCAAGTTCCATTTGGCAGGGATCCACTCCCAAGAGGATCTGATCCCAGCAGTGCATGCATTGAATTCAGCATCAAAAGCAAGCCCTGTTTTCCATACCAATCAATAATAATAATGAGGACCCCCCACCAGGCCAAATTCAAGCCAGAGGTTCCTCGTCCCTCCTTTAATAAGAGGTCATTAATGGTCTAGCATTGCCAGAGGCTTGCAAAATCCCAACTGCGTAGTAGTGTTGGACATTGCTGAGCCTTCTGTATTTTCAGGATGCTAGTGGCACTTGCAAGTGCTAGTGCTGTCATCTCCTAGTTGGTTGTCCTGCCTCTTAAGTCTTCCGAGGGAGGAATTAGCTGCTGGGCAGTGTGCTAAATGACATTCTTTTTTGCTTTACAAGGATAAAAAGTTAGAGGGGCTTAAGGACCAGTAAGGTGGCAGCACATATGGCTGTTTCAAACACACTTTAATGTTGAACGCACTCCAAAAGTTGTGCTCGAAAGTAATTTCACATGGCTTCATAAAGTTTCTGAAAGTATTTGAGATGTTGAGTCTTTCTTTCGTGATTAGTTTCTCCAATACTTGTCTGTCTGCTCTTTCTATCCAACTGCGTTTGTCAAAGTTCTTGTGTAAGTTGTTACCCTCCTGTGTTGTATTTTGGAGGTTCTGAACATGCAGGCTGGCTGCCAAAGTTCCCTGCCCCATTTTTAAAAAGTCCTTCGGCTGTACAGGACAGGGGAGGAGTTTGTGAGCCTGATGCTACTCTTAACCATGAAGGTTTATCCAGGTACCACTAAACTGTCATTAGCATTAATTGTATCCTAAAGCAGTCTAAACCCAGTTAGGCTAAAATTATGCCCATGGGTGGTATCCAACACATCCTAAGAATAGAGCCATTTAAATTAATGGGCATTAATTTCAGTAGGTCTACTCTGAGTAGGGCTAGCACTGAATACAATTCTATATTCATATCCAGGACCAGCCTTTGAGGTGTGCTGAGCAACTCAGGCTAAACTTGAAAATAACATTTAGCTAGTGTGGGTGAAAGTTATGAAACTAAACCTTTTAGTATTTATGTTCTAAATTGGGGAGGGGGTGTTTGGAAAGAGTCCTTTGTTGTAAGTGGTTGCCATTTGCCTAACACCTTTCAAGGCCTAAATAGAAAACAAATTATATTTTTCTTAAACTCTGGCTAGCAAATCTGTCTTTTAAAAATCCGCTTTTAGAGTAGAACCCCAAACCAAGAACCTATCTAAACCCTACCATGTAAAATGTTTTCTCCACAGATATTGGGAGAGAGACATATTCTCATCTCTGCTTTCAAGAAAGTGGCATTTTCGAGCCCTCTGAAGGACAGTACTTCAAGGTTGACCGTGCAGCTAAATTGAACTTCCATTTACTGTTATTGTACCATGGGCTGTATTAAATCCAAAAGCCCCTTCCCACACACTATTCTAGATGATGGAAGCCGGGAAGTCAGTGAATATAGTGGAGGTAACGTAGATAAATCTTCCCAATTTCAGACAAAGTCTGGGATGTCATCTTCAGCAAGCCCTGCAGTGATGGACTTTGCTCACCGTCTCTCCCTAGAGATTCTGGATCAAGCTGTGAAGCAATGGTCAATGATTGAAAGCAAATATAGTGACATCCCCTACATAGAAAGTGACGATTCATGAATTGCAAGGCTTGGCTCCTCTCACTTTGTCAGGCGTCTCTTGTTTTTGGTGCTAGTGCAAAATAAAGCGACATTCATACAACAGCAGTTGTGATTTTAAAAGACACCGGTTGTACAGATGCAGCTAGCCTTGATTCTGGTAATGTAACACCTTGCCTTTACTATTCAGTTTTTAACAGAACCACACACAGTAGCATCAAATGGTTCATCAACTTGTGTGTAACTCAGTGCTTCAATCAGTTGTGTTCAGTATTGGCGGCAGCACTAAAGGTGCACAAGAACAAATGCATAAGTGCTTGTGTTTTTGAAATCTCTGGAACAGTGGGTATAGTTGAATTAAGATTGAGCCAGGGTTTAAGAAATAAGGTTATAACTATTAGTTGTGATGGTGAAGTAAGCATGTGAATTGCTAACTCCACCTAAGAGAAAATTGTAAATGTAAGCATTGAATACAGTGTTGCCAAAGTTAAGAGTTTTAAGTCCCATTTATAGGAGAGAGTTAGCGAAGTGTTTAACTCTACCACTGAAATACAAGGGATACAAGTGCTTATACCACCATGTTCATGGTTCATACCACCATCAGAGCTTCTTTTTCTAGACATATCTGATCATTTTGATGTACTTGGGGCTAGTTGTTTGCAACTTTGTTCAGTTGAGTACACAAATCGTATGTCAGACCAAAGACTTGCTGCTGTAAGGGAGATGAATTAACATTGAATGTTGATGGTTAAGAAACAAATTACACTGACAACAAATAGTGAAAATTCCTGGGTAATGTTGAAAAAGCATTCCAGCCTATTTTTTTCTTGGTAACAAAGTAAACAGCAGGGCAGCATACCTTTAAAAATATCACATTTTAATTTGAATACCCTTTGTCGAGACCACAATATTCCAGTTTAAAACGCTATTTGAGAGAGAAAAAGGGAAATGGAGCAGACAGAATGAAAGGCAGAACTGGAAGAGGTGAGAACTAGGTAAGTTATTTGATGATTTAGTCAAACGATCAACAGTTTTGCTGAAAATGATTGGGGTATGTCCTCAATATTATTTTCAGATAAGCACAAGACAAATGAAATGAAATGCAGGTTATGTCCAAGGCAACATAGGAGTCCCACTCTTTAGTTATGCTGGCAATATGAATTGCTGGTGAAAAGAAATTTAATTATGAATGTAATGAACTTTTACTTGTTCTTGGACCAACCGTGGCATGCAATATCATTTCCAAACACTAAATTTCAATTTAGTAAAATTTCAGTACTGAAATGGTGGGGGGGGAGGGGAGGGTGATCCCCAAGCAGTGCTGTCATTCCTTCTGGTGTATCTTATTGTAGTAGAAATAGCAGCAATGTGTGAGACGCCACCTGTCCCAGATGCTGCATTGTTTCTCCTGCCGCAGTCCTTTCTTTGGTAGTGCCAAGCAGGGATATTGCAAAGATACAATCTTAAGAGCCCTGGAGTAATAGCAGGGGAAGAGCTTGACTTCTCCAGATCTTCAACACCAGATGAAGTTCTTAATATTTCTAAAAATATTTCATTTCTACGTAAATTAATATCACTAAAGTGGACGCTAACCAAAATAAAACTGAATGCGACCCCATTATACTTTACTGCCAGTGTTCTATCAATGTATCACAAAAGATTTAGCTTCTGTTTGATACTGTGTAATATGGACATTAACAATACACTTTATTTTGAGCATATTTTTATTTTAAAATCAGGATAATGACCAAGTAAATATGGCAAAAGCCATGCTTTAAAGCACTATCTACAGCACAACTTTGTAAATCTGGTACTTCTGTAGCACAAGGAAGTGGTAACCTAAGCTATAGCTTATTACAATATATTTTTTACAGTATATGTTATGTTTTCTTTCTACCCAAATGATTAATCACTTTCAACTGTGTTTGAATAAAAAAATATATCATACTTTTGTGTATTTATTTGGAAACTGAATGAGAGCGTTAAAAATACATACAACGGCTTGAATGGGTGCATGAGGGAAGAACAGCCATGACCCATCAATGTGGAAATATACCGTGATTACATTGCCTGTGTTGTTTTCTCTCATTTTCCAAAAACCTAATTACAAATATAGAGCCAGAAATCTGGTTGAAAAACTTTAAATTTGAACTTAAAACCTGGGTAGCTGCCATTGTGTGGCAATGGAATTTTGCTTTCTAGCACAGAATGGTGGTTTAGCAGAATCCAAATACTAGATGTTTAAGATATAAGGCCAATTGACGTCCCTGGTTCAGTACTGTACCAAAGGCCTTAAACAAGAACCAAGATGGGAGATGGTTCAAGAAGAGAACAAGGAGGGGGTGGCCCTTCCACTCACATGCCGTGTAGAGATGGAAGGACACAAGTTGAGAAATCCTGCCTCCCTCAAATCTTGGTTCTAGAACAGTAGATTGGTCTGCATGTGTATTTGCTCCCAATTTATGGAAATTGGGAAATCACAGTTCCTAAATTTCTTAAGGGGCTACTGATGAATAATGCTGCTTTGTATTTCCTTTTCGTTATTCCATCCAGTTTCTCATTAACTATTATTAAAAATGTTTCTTTTCAAACGAGCGTTCTCATATTATAACAATTTTTAGCTATCTTGATTCTTCAGAGAAATAGAAATTCTGAAATTGTGACATTATCATCTATTACCATGGAAACAAGTAGAACAGTGGCTTGACCTGCCTTACTATAAAAAGCCTATAGAAGGAAGATCGACAGCCAGCTGTGGCATGTAAATGTTCATTAACTAACCCCCACAGTAACTAAAATCAATAGAATCTAGTTGCAGGGCATTGCTACATCTGCAGAAGCCCAAGAAACAGAAGAACTATTTAAATGCCAGCAAAATTTATATCGCGGCAGAGCAGGGAATGTGTAGACAGAGTACAGGAAAAAGTCTGTGTCCACACAAAACTTAAATATGCACATTGCAGCTTCCCCAGCCCTCAGGAACTCAGGGCTCACTCTATCTCTAGCCTCTTATTTTCCTCTACAGAACTCAGTGGAAGTTCCTGAGAACTGAATTAGCTGCGTATAGTCCAAAACCTGAAAATGACATACCATTAGCATGTAAGGTGGTAAAACTCAATTATGATTTTCCCAAGGGATTTTGGTAGGCAGACATGAGGCTGGGATGTCTCCTCCCACCAGCTGCACAGGCGGGGACCAAACTGCTTATCCTACATGGGGATGGAACCATCTCACAGACGCCTTTTATTTGGGACAGCTGGGGTTTTCTTACCTTTTAAAAAGTGAAGAAATTCTCCATTGCTGCAACTTTCCAAGCAGACGCTGCGCGGGATACAGTGCAGTCCAGTGCCAGGGCTACGGCAGCAACCATCTTCGCTAGATGTTAACATCTGGCTTTGCAAGTGGGACATCAATGCCACAGAGCCGGCTTGCTAACTCACAGCAGGTGGAAGCTCTTTGAGGATTGAGGAACTGCTAGTGGAGACACATGACAAACAGAAGACACTCCTGCGCTTTAAGAAGGGTGATCACAATACGATGAACAACATTCCTCAAGCATCTACAAATAATGCTGGAACCACGCACAGCGAGCCACAGCCGCCTCTTCTGCTTGGCCACAGTCCAACTCAGGGTATTCCTCAGTTTGCATGATGCCAGGTCTCCGGGCCTCCAGGAGGCAGACTTCTCCACATCTGACAGGTGAGTGATTGATGCCATTTCCTCTGACTACTCACTGGATTTTTCAGACAGCCAAGAGATAAATTTATCAATACTCATTAGTCCAGGGAGCCAGACAAGCACAGCCACTAACCATCTCTTAGCTGTTCAGGCAATAGAGCCAGTGCCACAACGAGACCGAAGCACAAGGTGTACTTATTATTCTTACTGGCTAAAAACAAAGAGGGAGATTCAAGCAATCCTCGACCTAAAGTGGCTGAACAGGAGGATGGCCTAAAAAGAATTCAAGATGGAGAACTTCAAGTCAACATTAGAGGCCATTCAATGAGGTGATTGGTTGGTGTTGATAGACCTGTTGGAGACTTGCCTCCATACACCTAGCAACAAAAACACAGGAAGTACATGTTTTCCATCAGATCTTATTTTTATGTAAATATTCAAGCAGGTATAATCATTAGGTCATATATCTAATAGCCTTCCAAAAATACAATCATAGGTTTTCATGAATCTCACATGTACTGTCCAACGACAAATCAGCTCCTGACTCATCAGGACAAACTAGTTGGGTGTGGCTAAGATATCTTGGTTAGAACACTCTTTTCGTCCACTTCAAGTCTTCTGGATCACAGCTCAACAGTTCATCCATCTGGATTGATTAAGTTTCCATACATTATGATAAAGTTCATTGTGATTATTTTAAATTCTTGTTTTATCTCATAAGCCACCTATAAAACATATTTTAAAGAATGGCACATATTTTAAAAACAACCCAATATGCAGACAACATTTAGTTGATTCAAGGATATCTGAGTCTTTATATGAAATTAATCTTGTTGATTTTACATGGAAAAGTAAAAATGCAAACACACAGGTGATAAAGCTCTAGGATGGATATCTGGCTAACCCCTGGATAACACTGCCCCAACAATTCCCTCTAGACCAATATTTGACCCCAGTACTTGATATAACAGCAATGAGCATTTCACTCAACGCCAGTTATCCCAAATATCCCAAATTCAAAATTATTCATTAGTTGCTTTAAGTAAAAGCTAGAACTAAAAGAGGCACAGCATTAGTCCAAATAATTTATAATTTAAGATCACCGCTTCCCAGAGACTTAAAGCATGAGTCCAAATATTCATCTGTTACTTCTTCCAAAACGGCTGGCTTCCACTTTGGAGACTGATCTTTGTCAATTATCACTACCAGAGAAAACAAAAATAATAATGTTCTCATTAAGATACCTTTCTTAATATTTGAAACAGGTGTTATCCTTGTGCCAATGAATATCGAGAACAAACTGTTATAGCACACATCAGGATGTAACAGGTGGTCTGGGCATTCTCTACAGAGAATGGAGAAGTAAATATTGCTTTAACTCCTATCTCCAAGAATAGAATGGCTGAGAACGAAACAGTCAGCAAAAAAACCCAGCAGCCTGTGATGCATGCATTGTAACGTTGAACTTTTGCCATACAAAGTGTCAGACCAAGTGATCATAATGGGTTCCCCTTTTCAGTCCTAATATCCACATGTTTTGATCATTTTATGTTTGCTTTTCAAAAACTTGCTATGCTTTGTGGGCATTAATCTTCTTTCAAGTCCGTATCTGTGCAAAGGGCCCAAGGATCCTTGCTGATTTATGTTTCAAAAGAAAGTCAAACAAGACTTACAGAGGCCTCTTAGTTATGACACCTGCCACATGAAAAGTGGGAAGAAGCTTCCCCCAAAATGTAAAATGTCACAAAGCATTCACTGAAGGCTTATTATGCTTAGCTAGCAAGGAAGACTCGTCTACCCAACACCAAGTAGGAGACCAAACCCTCTTTAAAGTGCACAGCACTCATTACAGGGGGCTGCACTGCTCTTGCCAAAGAATGGGGGAAATGTGACCTTCCGGGTGCTGCTGCTCTCCAAATCCCATCCCAAAGGCTTCCCAGCTCTGCTGTATTATTAGATTATAAGACTGCCTGCCTGCCTGCCAATTGCCTGATATCACAATGATGTCAAGTGACCCGTTTTCCTTTGGCGAGGAATTTGAAATCAAACTGCAAAGGCACAAGGCTTTTCATGTGCCAGTGATCAGCAGTGCCTGCAAACCGTGCTTTTGGCTGAGTGAGCCACATCTATACCTGCTCACATCTGCCATATATAACATCAGGTGCAGGGCAGGTAAGTACGGATTGGCCGAAACAGTCTTACGGGCCAAATGGGGAAGCCTGGCTGGCTGAATTAGGCTCACAGGTTGAAGGTTCCTCATTGCTGTATCAATGTACGTTAAAATCAAGTGCCAATAACTTGATTGTGAGGGGAGGGGTGTTACTAGCCAATCTTCCTCGCATGAGCACAGTGTAATAAGGTTAGAAATTGTATTGACCTAGTGACGATTTGAGAATGAAAGCACACACTTATAACCCTGGTTTGATAGCAGTCAACCTTCAGGTCAAAAAGAGCCAAGCTATTCAAATAGAAAATGGATTATCCACAGCTGCTCTGAATGTTTATTTCTCAGTCAGCACTTCACGGGGCTATGCAGATCAGCACAATGAGTAATCTCGTTCTACCCTCCATCTGACTCCTAGATGGTTTTAATAACCTGGCACATTAGCAATAAGAACCACAGTTATTGGTATTTCTGTCTGCTTTGAATGAAGACTCCAGCTTCCTTCTTGTCACTGCTTGCATCTCTCCCCCCCCCCCCCGGTCTTAGTGGCTAATGCAGTGTTACATGCTAGTAGCCTGAGAAGTAGAGCAACGGCATTAGAAACACTTTCATTATTAATCCTTTAACATAATAAGGTAAAGGGACCCCTGACCATTAGGTCCAGTCGTGACCGACTCTGGGGTTGCGGCGCTCATCTCGCTTTACTGGCCAAGGGAGCCGGCGTTTATCCGCAGACAGCTTCTGGGTCATGTGGCCAGCATGACTAAGCCGCTTCTGGTGAACCAGAGCAGCGCACAGAAACGCCGTTTACCTTCCTGCCGGAGCGGTACCTATTTATCTACTTGCACTTTGACGTGCTTTCGAACTGCTAGGTTGGCAGGAGCAGGGACCGAGCTCACCCCGTCACAGGGATTCGAACCACCGACCTTCTGATCGGCAAGTCCTAGGCTCTGTGGTTTAACCCAAAGTGCCACCCGCGTCCCAAAACGGAAATTAAAATAAAATTCAAAGTACAGTGTATCCTGTAACGATGTCCCATTCCTCATTTGTGTTAGGCAATCTCATCATCAATGTATGTTTGCAAAGCAGAGAAACTTATAAACACCCCACAAGCAATGCTTCTTTCAAGCCTATTTTGGGTGGGAGGGCCCCCTTTAACTGTGCTGGCAGGTTCTCCAGCCCTGACGTCCACAATTCATATTGGGAAATCTGAGGCTGAGAAGCGTTAAGGGAGGCTTATTTCAGAAAGAGTTAAGAATTAATTAAAACAAATTAATTGGGTCGTCTGCTTATTTCTTAGAATGACTAGCCATGTAAAACAATGGCGTAAGCAATTCTGCCTGGAGCACTCAATACCTGTTTTAACATCATTAGTATTGGCATCATTAAAAAGTTAAACTGTACGTCAGGTAGGTAAGGTCACTGAATAGTCACATTTCACAACTATTCTAGAGAAATTTCCGACTCAAGACAGCTTACTGCATTTGCAGTGGGACTTCATATTGGTCCAATTTCTGAAAGAACTGCACTAGCAGTTTGATCTCATTTTTAAAATAAGGTCCAAAAGCATTTGACTGATGTTCCTAAACATCAATCCAAGTCAACACTGTGGTTGGCATTAGCATTCAAATCTCAGTTGCCTGCCTGCTCCTGCTTCCCATTCTCGTCTGCCTTGCATGAGCAAAGAGGCTATGCAACAAGAGTGCTTCACTGTGCCCTTTCTCCCTCATAGGTGTCTTGAAATATAATAGTTAAAGAACAGCAAAATGCAATTTTGGTGCTACAAATATTGAGTCCTGATAACTGTTAACACCTTTAGTTTTTTCCAAGTAGTCCCTTGTCACTGGTCTGTGATGCAGTCTTGAGAGTTGTGCTGGCAAGATTAACCCAACTAACTGCCATCAGCCGTGTGTGATGCTGGGTTCTAGATTATCTGCCCCAAGCCTGCATGCCTTGGGTTAATCTTTCAGGATGCTTAACTCACAAAACATTGTGTGTGACAGCTGTCGCTAATGATGAAAGGAGAACTTTAAGTGAGAGAGTATGATGGCTGCAGTTCACCACAAAATATAGACTATAATAAGGCAAACTGCTACCCACAAAGCAAGGATTCAGAGAGATACCCAACAGGCCTGGGGATTGCAGGGGTCAGGAAGCAGGTTTTCTAAGTTTTGCAAACATTTTGCAAACCTTCCTACAAAGGGTTTGCAGCACAAGAAGTCAATGTCAAATGGGCTACTACTTGTCTACCAACAATACAAAAGAAAAAGTGGGGGGGACGAAAGCTAGGAAGTTGAAATGGCCTCTCCAGCCTCCACTTTACCTGCTCGAACGCCTTCATAGAAGTCATGGCCTCGCTGGAAGAAAAAATAACTCATCATAATACAGTAATTCCCTAGCACACTTTGAGATATAAAGTCCTATATTTTGCTCCCACGGCAATTAAAATTCAAATTAAATGTAGTCTAGATAGCACGTGTAAGCCAAATTTCAGCATGGTGTTCATTTATTTAAATTATATCCCACCTTTCTCCCAGTGCAGGGCCCAAAGCAGCTCATAACACCTAAGGTCTGACTGAACAAAAAAGTCTTGGCTTGCTAGCAAAAAGAAAAGCAGAGAGGAGGAGAGCCTGGGCTTATGTGGAAGGAAGTTCCACAATCTGGGAGCAGTCACTGAGAAGGCCCTCTCTCGTGTCCTCACCAAATATGTCTGTGAAGCTGATGGGACTAAGGGAGCTTCATAGGTCATAACCAGCACTTTGAATTTTGCTGGGAAATGGACAATAGCCAGTGGAGCTACTGGTCAGCAATCTGGCTGCAGCATTTGGGGCTCATTGCAGTTTCCAACACTTTCCACAAATAGTGCATTACAGTAATCCAAACAAAATGTAAGTCTCACCACTTCTTTAACATTAAATATAAATATTTGCAGCATCAAATCTATTTTAATAAACGTTTCCTATACCCCCAACATGCCCTTGGTAACTAGTGAAGGAGTGTCTCCACCCCCATCGTTCTGCCCGGACAATGAGGTCCAGCGCTGAGGGCCTTCTGGTTGTTCCCTCACTGTGAGAAGCCAAGTTACAGGGAACCAGGCAGAGGGCCTTCTCAGTAGTGGCACCCGCCCTGTGGAATGCCCTCCCACCAGATG
This sequence comes from Podarcis siculus, assembly GCA_034642415.1. Taxonomy (NCBI): domain Eukaryota; kingdom Metazoa; phylum Chordata; class Lepidosauria; order Squamata; family Lacertidae; genus Podarcis; species Podarcis siculus. The sequence continues at coordinate 33,036,463 of JAXCMG010000008.1, forward strand.
CCAAAGAGAAAAACAACTACCAGACTTTTAGAAGACATCTGAAGGCAGCCCTGTTTAGGGAAGCTTTTAATGTTTAATAGGTTATTGTATTTTAATATTCTGTTGGAAGCCGCCCAGAGTGGCTGGGGAAACCCAGCCAGATGGGTGGGGTATAAATATATTATTATTATTATTATTACCACCACTACTGAATTCTTTCTGGATCTCCTCCTCCTCAAATGCTGACATCTCCTTTGGAGAAGGGGCAGAGAGAGAAATGTACCACCGTCTACATTCCCAAGTCTCTTTCCCCCATTTTCTCGAAGAATGTTCTATAGATAAGTCGCCTGATTTTCAGCAATTAAAAAAAAAAATCCTCTAACCATTCTGTGCCATGAAAGCGGAATAAATCTGGAATACACATCCTTCCCTGGAAACAAAGAAATGGACTGAAGTGGCACAGACACCATTTGGCATTATGCAGTTTGTCAGAAGATTATACATGTTAGTCATACTCAGAGGAAACTCACTGAAATCCACGGACTTAAGGCCATTGATTTCAATGAGTTTAAGTATGACTAAGGTTGGCTATTACTCAAACCCTGAGCACCAAGATAAGCTGGAATCACCCTTCTGAACCAGGAAACTAGGTGCTTGACCCTAGTTACTGAATTATGAATGCATGACACCGACCTGTAAGCTGCCTTACCATGCAAGCTTGGCTCAGCCTGTACTCCATGGTGAACACATCCTGCAGGCTCAGGGAAGCTCCTTCTCTAAGCTGCCTCAAGGTCATCTTTAAAGACGTTGGAGACATTTTTGTAATGGTCTGTGGAAATAAAAAAACATTTCCAAGGTAAATTTTCAGTTTCCAGAGGAGGAGGAGGAGCTGCGTGTCACAGGAACCCGGAAACAAACAAGATTGCCTTAACGCTACACTGCATTAACGCTACACAAGTAATTGTAAAGGTCACATAGTATGTGATAGTATAAGTTCACTAGGTGCGCTGTTCCCTTTCAAAATACTTGACCGGAATAAATCCAACCAATGTTTCATTCATGAAAGGTAATCATTGTTCTCTGACATTCCACATACACCCCGCCCCCAAATTAAGAGACGGCACTTTTGAAGAGTGACACTGAATACTTCTCAAAGTTTTCCTACCCTCCCTACTAAAGCTCTTTGTTCCATTATTATTTTTCTCCTCCTGGTGGGCTTTGAAAATGCTGAAACTATACCCACACCTTTAGACAGGTCTTGGATCCAGTCCTGTATAAAACTGGCAAGAGGGCCATTTCACAAGATATACAGCAGGCTAGAACTACTAGTTAACAGACTTCTGTGATCATGTTGGTTTACATACCTAGGACTGGGCATTTCCAATTAACTGAATTTGCACTGTTCCCATTTTAGAGGCTCTGCCTGCTCTTTGAACTAAACAACTACAGTGTGTCTTAATATCAGGTTATGTATTATTATACATTTATTACACACCTTTCCTCAAAGCAGCTCAAAGTGGCATACTTGACTATCCCTCCTACCCTTTATCTTCACAGCAACCCTGTGAGGTGGGTTAGGCTGCATGACAGTGATTGGCTCAAGGTCATCCAATCAGCTCCATGGCTTAGTGGGGCTTTGAATTCCTGATCTCCGGGTCCAAGTCTGCTCCAGGTCTGACACTCTGAAGAAGTGTGCATGCACACGAAAGCTCATACCAATGGCAAACTTAGTTGGTATCTAAGGTGCTACTGGAAGGATTTTTTTTTTCTTTTGACTACGGCAGACCAACACAGCTACCTACCTGTAGCTCTAGCCAATAGAAAGCTTGAGGATATAGCCTTACAAAGGACTGTACACTTTTTTTGTTATCAAGAGCCAAAAGATTGTTGGAAGAACTACTAAGATGTATACCACTGTGAGCACTTAGGAAGAAAAGCTTTCTAGAAGTATTAAAGCCTAGATCCAGAATGCTGCACAATTAGTTCTGCCACTCAAGGCGGGGTGTGTGTGTCCCCTGAGCACATCTTAAGTAGTTCTTTGGATTTCTGCCTATGTATCATTAATTATAATTTACTACTACTTTATTCAGTCATGTGACACAGCCAGCACATCTGACTACTAGTGACATCTGACTACTACTAGCCTAATAAATCAAGTTTGTTTCCCCATTTGCTGTGAAAACATGTACATCATTAATCAAAGCTGCTAAAGGAAAATCATACATTTTATTTATGAGAGGAGAAAAGCCGTGGGTGTGTGGGTGTGGCTGATTTTTTTCAGAAAATGAGATATTGTCTTTATCTGGTGAATCTCCTTTATGGGGAGGAGCAGAGGGACATTCTGGAAGTGGAAAGTTCCCATCCACAGGACCAGGATGAAGAAAGCTGAAACAGGCCTCAACTGGGGGACTCCCTACCCTCACTCAGGAATAGCAAAATATTAGAACATGGAACTTTTAGTGAAATACCATTTTTTTGCTCCATAAGATGCACTTTTTTCCTCCTAAAAAGTAATGGGAAATGTCTGTGCATCTTACGGAGCAAATGCGTGGTCCCTGGAGCCGAATTGCCCAGGGGTGAAAAGCAGATCGTGCTCTTTTTTTTTTTTTTAGAAAGAAGGAAGTGGGTGTTGAAACAATGCCACTGAGCAGCTGACTGGCAAGAGATCGGAGGGAGATAAGAAGAAGAAGAAGAGGAGTTTGGATTTTATATCCCGCCTTTCACTCCCCTTCAGGAGTCTCAAAGCGGCTATCATTCTCCTTTCCCTTCCTCCCCCACAACAAACACACTGTGAGGTGAGTGGGGCTGAGAGACTTCAGAGAAGTGTGACTGGCCCAAGGTCACCCAGCAGCTGCATGTGGAGGAGCGGAGACGCGAACCTGGTTCACCAGATTACGAGTCCACCGCTCTTAACCACTACACCACACTGGCTCTCAAGATAAGGCACGCTAGCGAAAAAGGTGGCTGCCTGGGAAGGGGGAGGTAAAGACAATGAACTTGTAAGGAGAGGAGACAGGAAGACTAAAGGAATGAGGAGAGAAATTAGAAGAAAAGGAGGAGCAAAAAACTGCTCCAGTTAAGGAAAAGACACTAAGGCAAACAAGAGGGAAGAGAGTGTTGAAAGGAAGCAGCTGATTGGCAAGCGATAGGGGAGGGAGATAAGGGACACTAGAGATAAATGAGGCTGCCTGGGAGGGGGGAGCCCATGGATCCTCAGGATTTTTGCATTTGGTCACCCCAAATTCACCATCAGATCACATAGCATATCCATGGCTACAGCCTGCATCAAAAAAATCACACACCCACTGTTGTGTGGGGCCGCAATGGCGCAAAGCACGGATCCACATTGGATCCTCAGGATTTTTGCATTGGGCTACCCCAAACTCACCGTCAAATCACATATCATGTCTGTGGCCACAGCATGAGCCACAAAAATCATACATCCACCGTTTTGTTCAGAGTATATTTTATTCTTGTTTTCCTCCTCTAAAAACTAGGTGCATCTTATGGTCAGGTGCATCTTATGGAGCAAAAAAATACGATAGAACAAGATACCTATGTGGGAAACTACACACCTAAGAATTTTTAAAACGAGTGGGAAAAGAATGTTTCTCCGCTAATATTCAGAAAAGAGTGTCACCACTTAAAAGAAACATCTTCTCTCAAGGTATGGGCAGACGGAAATTCTGGGGTATGCCATATACAAAAGAGCCCCTAAGACGGATAAACTGATTCAGAGTTGATGCCCCAAAAATCCTCTGGAGAAACTCTACAACCAGAGGCCGCAAGATTGGCTACTGACAAAGGTTGAATCCTGAATACTCAGCAAACGAATGAAACTTCTCTCAGGCAACACATCTTCTTCCATAGGAAAATGACACCGTGATGCTACTGCAGGACTAGAACTTCCATACGAAAGGGCAAGGCTTCCGCTAGCAGCATCTTCATCCCTCTTAATTCACCTGGCTAGCTCTGTTCAAAACCTTAGCCCTCCAGGGACCCTGGCCTATGAGAAACAAAATGGACTTTCAGCATACAACAAGGAATGTGCTCCATTTAACATTCCTCTCCTGGAGGAGAGGCGTCAGAGATGAGCCTGGGAGACCAAACTGGGCTTCTTCCTTTCAGCCTTTGTCTCAACTGGCACTTCCTCCCCAATTCTCCTAGCTAGGGAGAAAAGAGACTAATTAAGAGGATAGTCGGAGCAGAGGAATGAAGAACTGCCTTAAGCCTGCTTCCTAGCTGAGCCAGGAACAGAGATCAGGGAATGAATCTCCTCTCTTGGGTAAGATAAATTAAAAACTTCACTGCCTCCTGATCTTAAGGAAGGTGACTTGCCCCTCTGCTTATGACAAGAATGTAAGAAACAGAGAGAAACTGGAAAGAACCAAGCGGGCAGCATTCAACATTGAAAGATACACAAAATGGGAACCGGCAGATGGTTTCACCTATTGCTGCTGTTTTCAATGGGGATATTAAATGCTTAACTCACAGGGGCAAATGGCAGATTTCCAACCAGCCTCAGCATCAAGTGTGTTTCTGGCTCCTGATCGCGCAGGGCTCTCCCTCCCTCCAGACGCCAGCGGATAAAAGCAGTGACCCATTTTGCCTGCGTCCTTACATCTGCTAACTCCCACAAGCACTAGCAGCACAGTTCTGTGCCTCTGGTTTTGTATACATGAATCACCACCAGCTGGCTTGATAGCAGAGACAAGGAAAGAACAAGCATTGGGGGGAAGCAAACCCCAGTTAACAGCATCTGCTTCCAACCTCTCTTTAACGTTCCAGTTGCTTCCTAACCAGGAATTTTCAAAAGTCATTGATGAGGAGCATGTATGTGCTATATCTTCATGTCTCAAATCGGGAAAGTATTACAAAGCTGTGCCAAGTGGTAACTTGAGGTAGCTGCAAGCCTGTCCTACGCATTGTCCCTAGAGGCCTGCATATAATGTGGGATGGAGGAAGTTGGCCGCAACCTGAGAATGCTGTCCCACCTCCAAAAAAATTGCAGTACAAGCTCAGGCCTGGGGAATGAGCTTTAAGGGCTCTGTGGTGTTTGCATCAGAAGAGCTCTCAAATTCTCCAGGTCAAATAAGACTTCTGAGTTTACCACCACCCTGGAAGTCAAAAACACCCAGTGGAGGGCAAACACTAGCCCACCACTGAAGGTTGATGGAGAAGAGAATCTTCTGCAGTCAGCTACTACCCCCCCCCCAAGCTGTTTGCAGGAAAATAGCCTCTTTGTTGTTGTTTAGTCGTGTCCGACTCTTCGTGGCCCCATGGACCAGAGCACGCCAGGCACTTCTGTCTTCCACTGCCTCCTGCAGTTTAGTCAAACTCATGCTGGTAGCTACGAGAACACTGTCCAACCATTTCGTCCTCTGTCATCCCCTTCTCCTTGTACCTCATCCCAACATCAGGGTCTTTTCCAGGGAGTCTTCTCTTCTCCTGAGGTGGCCAAAGTATTGGAGCCTCAGCTTCACGATCTGTCCTTCCAGTGAGCACTCAGGGCTGATTTCCTTCAGAATGGAGAGGTTTGATCTTCTTGCAGTCCATGGGACTCTCAAGAGTCTCCTCCAGCACCATAATTCAAAAGCATCAATTCTTTGGCAATCAGCCTTCTTTATGGTCCAGCTCTCGCTTCCATACATCACTACTGGGAAAGCCTCTTTAACTCTCCCTATTGAAATCATTGGAAATGTCGTTTCACTGATTATCCTTGGAATAACAGCACCCAGGCAGGTCTTTCTACCTCCCTGCACCCAGCAACAGTTTTCCTAGGTGCAGTCTTTCAAAGCACCCCATGCGAGGGGCGGGAAAACTGTGGCCCCCAATGTTTCTAGACTCAGACTCCCATCAACCCTAGCCAGCATGGCCAACAAACAGGGATGATGTGAGCTGTAGTCCAACAACATAGGGTGGACCAAAGTTTAGCCACTCCTGCACTCCGCAATTTTGCAAAGGGGTTACTCGGAACAGCTGCAACCAGGAAAACGGTCAGCAAACTTGGATTGGTTCAGAAATTGTCAGGGTATGTTGGCCCATCTCTGATCTTAATGATGTAACATCCACACTACTTTCCAGGGCAAGGTTTCCCTGACGAGTTAACAAGTTTGAAAACCTCCAGTATGCAGAATCCCGAAGAGGTTCCAGGTGGAGGGATCTAACAGTAGACAGGAAGGAGAAAAATGCTGAAAGCGAAAAGAGCATCAGTGGTAGGTACGCTGTAGAAAAGTGAGTCACTGAGCCTTAAGAACATATGACAAGATTACTGGATCAGGAGAGTGACCCACCTAGTCCAGCACCCTGTTCTCACAGTGGCAGCAGACCAGATACCGTATTTTTTGCTCTATAAGACTCACTTTTTACCTCCTAAAAAGTAAGGGGAAATGTGTGTGCGTCTTATGGAGCGAATGCAGGCTGCGCAGCTATCCCAGAAGCCAGAACAGCAAGAGGGATTGCTGCTTTCACTGCACAGCGATCCCTCTTGCTGTTCTGGCTTCTGAGGTTCAGAATTTTTTTTTTCTTGTTTTCCTCCTCCAAAAACTAGGTGCGTCTTGTAGTCTGGTGCGTCTTATAGAGGGAAAAATACGGTACTTGTGGAAAGCTTGCAAGCTGGAGATGATCACAGCAGCAATGTAACAGAGATATTGTACCAAAAGGAAATCAGGCCTAGCAAATGAATGCGGTATGGAGAAAAAAACTGGTCAGTCAGTGGAACATAAGGAAGACAGGAAGCTACCCAGAGAGAATGCATCTCTCAAGTGAGATTAGTCTGCCTCCTACAGCACTGTGCCGATAAATGCTTTCTGCTGGGCAAGTTTGAATTCTGGTGAGAAACAGCATACCAAGTTTAAAAACCCCAGCACACACCAAGTGGGGGACGCTCTGAAAATTCAGCATGCAAAGCGTTATCCAGGCGCACAGGAACAATCCAATCACAATACTTGGTCAAACTGCATATCCCAATTCCCGCTTCCCCTCTCATTGAGGAAAGAAGCATCCGGATTAATGACAGATGAACAGCTGTGGTTTCAAGGGAGGGGTGGAACTGAAGTTGCCCCAGATTAAGGGATCCTCCTGGAAAACAGCAGCTTTACTAATCAATGGTTTCTTCTGTTTACAGTGTTTATTAACTGAAAGATGAAAGCTAGGAAACTCCTAAGACAAAGCTACAATACGTCAGGCGACTAGCTTGAAGCAAACAATACTATCAACATACCCAGGGTTCAGAAAAATGCCTCCGTGGGGGAATATGACTGGAAAGCCTCCAAACTGGCAAACCCCTGCAAGCTTACTCAGTAATGACACCATGCTGGCTGTCATCCACCAACTTTTGTCAAGCCAAAAACTCAGCTTTACATTTTCCAGTCCAAAATATTTACAGTGACATTCATTTCTTTTTCGCAAGCAACTGAATTCAAGTCTGGAGTGACAATACATAATGTGTTATGGGCGACCAAGGAAGCTTAATTTTTTTTTAAAAAGCCCGGGCAATGGTAATACGGAATTTATTCACTTGCCTCATGGTGGCCACTTACAAACTCACCGAACAAAAACTTTGTCTACATTAAGCAGCAGGACGAATTTTATCAAATCTCTTGTGGGGTATATAGTAAAGTCCTCATCTGGCTAGATGTTGGGAATAAATGGATGCCGGCTCTGCACCACAGCGAGTTTAAAAATTGGAAGAAGCATCAGCACCCAACTTTAAGGTGACATTATACAGAAACCACAACATGTCTACTCAAAACTAAGTCTCTAAGTGGGTATAACAGGAAAGAGAGAACTATCCCCACTCTGCTTAGCTCACGTATATAAAATCGTTTTTTTTAATATCAGTGCCAGAGCTATAACTGCTAGCTCATGTAGTGAGCACACACATATCCAAGCATTGTAAAAACTAATATCTTTCACAGTGAAGAAGAAGAAGAGTTTGGATTTGATATCCCGCCTTTCACTCCCCTTCAGGAGTCTCAAAGCGGCTAACATTCTCCTTTCCCTTCCTCCCCACAACAAACACTCTGTGAGGTGAGTGGGGCTGAGAGACTTCAGAGAAGTGTGACTGGCCCAAGGTCACCCAGCAGCTGCATGTGGAGGAGCGGAGACGCGAACCTGGTTCACCAGATTAGAAGACTACCGCTCTTAACCACTACACCACACTGGCTCAGTGGTTGTAACTTCTCAAAAACACCATACATACAAAACAAATCCCAATATTGCTACTCCACTAATGGCATTAACCTTTGCATGAGCCTGTCTACAACCAGTGCCTTCAATTGTATTTCAGCTGTACACAAGATAAAGAATTATACCACTTGACCTACTGAAATAAAAGCCCCAAATAATACAGAGTGGGGGAGCCCCCTTCAGCAAGTAAAAGTCCTTGCCTGGGGCTTCCACTGATGGGATTCATTAGTTCAATCCCACCCGCTGTGTTTTACATATCTATAAAATCATTGTAATAATTTCTATGAGTCTATAAAGGCACCATGGATTTTTACTAACTGCTCCAAATTCCATCCTATGTTGAGGCTAGACAAGTCTCCACTAACAGAATCACGGCCTTCTTTTTAACAGACTGGATTTTCTACAATTCTCTTCTTATGAGGATCCTGACAGCCTCCTGCCTGCTTTCTACAGCCATTTTTATATCCAGAGAGAATTTTGGAAATTCTGAGAGAGACCTCTTGACGGCTACTGCTCCTTGTAACCCCCTAGTTTGTTGGTCTGTTTATTTTAATTTAAATTACTTTTATTTGGATTGGTTTGTTTTAGCCTATTGCTAATTGTATCAGCAGTATTGGGTGAGCTTTCAATACCAGCAGCACATATTTTAAAAGACATAAATTAATTGTCTTTATACTGCTTCCAAACAAAATTTGATTCAAGTGAAGTATAGACTCAGATAGATAGTTTTGTTATGTTCTGGACAGCCAAGGGCAAAAACATCACTGTTTCTCTACTAAGGTGCATGTTTAAAATTAGCTCAGGTGTCAAAAATTTATGTGATGGCTTTCAACACTTCTTCATATGTGTCACCAGAATAAACCATATTTCAAAATACACTGAACAAACTTATTTTATAATAATCCCAAGGAAGTTCAACACTGCTTTTAAACTAGCCACTCCAACCCAAGCCTAGTCACCATTTTTGAAGGTATTTAGATGTGACAAGTTCTGACAGATGGCCTATTTCTGCACAAATCAGATTTGCACACATGGTTCCTGATCCAGCCACTGATCCATGTGTCAATGTCCTTAAATAAATCAAGGCCAGTGGCTACTACTTACAAACAATACCGTGCATTCATACAAAATATGTACCTTTTTGCCCACACTTTAGTTTTCAACTGGATTTTATTGCAAAGGCAGAAAGCAATGCATATATTCCATTACCTGTTATATTTATCAGTGACAACTATACTGGGGAGGAATAGCATTATTATATCAAGCTCCAATCATTAACTTCTGCTTTGTTTGCATAAAACTACAGCTGTTTTGATTAACAACTTGGTGTGTGTACACAAAGAGAAAGAGAAAAAACTTTGCAGGCTTTTAGACTTTTCACTGGGGGGCAGCAGGAATGACCTCCAGTTTCAGCACCTTTGTTTTAGCAAAGCTACATAGAATCATAGAATTGTAGAGTTGGAGGGGTCACAAGGGTCATCTAGTCCAACCCCCTGGAATGCAGGAATCTTTCACCCAATGTGGGGCTCAAACCCACAAGCCTGAGATTAAGGGTCTCATGCTCTACTAACTGAGCTATTCATCACCTCATTTTCCTAAAAACGGGGTGAGAGCCAGCATGTTACTGGTTCAATTAAATGGACAGTAAATAGGACTTAGGCTTACAAATTGCATGGCTTTGTCTAGACGTGGATTTAAAGGTATCACCATCTAAGTTAATTAGCATCTGCTAAAAGCCAACTTTTATTTTGAACTTGAACTGACTCTACCCACCTGATCCAATCTCAGACCTTCTCTACGGTAAAGAAAGGGTTATTTTAGAACCAAAGATTAATTCATTATTGACATGTGTAAATTAATTGAAAACTAAGTTGGAGTGAACCTCTATAAGCTACAGGGAGGCTAACATTCATTCATTTATCTTTTTTTTTCAATGGTAGCGTTTAAAGGTGCTTTAAAGGTGCTGACCTTTAAAGCCCTAAACGGCCTCGGCCTAGTATACCTCAAGGAGCGTCTCCACCCCCATCATTCAGCCCAGACACTGAGGTCCAGCGCCAAGGGCCTTCTGGCAGTTCTCTCACTGCGAGAAGTGAGGTTACAGGGAACCAGGCAGAGGGCCTTCTCGGTAGTGGCACCCGCCCTCCCATCAGATGTCAAGGAAATCAACAATTATCTGACTTTTAGAAGACATCTGAAAGAAGCCCTGTTTAGGGAAGTTTTTAATGTTTGATGTTTTATTGTGTTTTTAATATTCTGTTGGGAGATGCCCAGGGTGTCTGGGGAGACCCAGCCAGATGGGCATGGTATAAATAAATAGTAATTAGTTATAATTCAAGTAAGCTATATTGGCCGAATGCAACACACACATACATCCCAGGAAATGCACACGCGCCCCATTTGTTAGCCAAAGGACTACAGGGTCACTGGGAAGTTGGAGCATCTGCCTCCCAAGAAGAGCAATGTGGCAAGGAGGAGACTAGCCTAGTCCCATCCAGCATCTATCCAAGCAGTTGCACAAAGCTTGTTTGTTTCTCCCTTGCTCTGGGACTGCGGAAGTACAGGAAAGGGCCCTCAAGCCCAGGCATAGTCAAACTCAGCCCTCCATATGTTTTGGGACTACAACTCCCATCATCCCTGACCACTGGGCCTTGTCAGCTAGGGATGATGGGAGTTGTAGTCCCAAAACATCTGGCGGGCCAAGTTTGCCTATGCCTGCTCAAGCCCTTCCTACAGCCAGCAGAATAATGGCTGCTGGCTGCTGTGTGCATACACACTTTGTTCGTTCCCCTGTGTGCTGCCTTGTTTTGTTGTGAGCTGCACTGAGCATCAAAAGGCAGGGTATAAATCTTCAAAAAAGGTCAACAGAAAATCAAGGCCATCAAAACATTAGTGAAGTCTAGGAATTTTCTTATCAGCAATTGCAGAACAGAAGGGCTTGAGAACAAGAATAAACAGGCAGTAGCTGTAAGTTAATCATTACCTAATCTATATACTGTGATATAACTTTTGGACACACAGAATGTGGATTCTTGGAGCAGGTTGCGGGACAAGTATTCACCTGCTTGATCTCCATTATTTCAGCTTCAGAAACACCATCCAGCAGTGCAACACTGAGCAAACGCTGAAAACCAAATCAACTGTGCTGATAGTTTTAAAACACAGCCATGAATGTTTCCCCCTCTAACATACCAAGTCTATATCCAGCAGTGTTTTTGCACCTGCTGCCTTCGGCTGTGTGATTCAAGACAAACAGCAATTTCACACCTGTGCCATCAGTAGATGTTTACACATGTTAATAGATTCTGCCACCTAAGCCAAGCAAAAATCTGGTGCTACAGCTACTTTTAAAAACAGGCCAAAATTTCTCAATCATTTGAATAAACGCCATTTGATTATGGAAGAGATTAAAAATTTCATGCTGCTCTTTTCAATTAAGGACGCCCTTTATACCTCTGAACAGGTCCACACTCATTTTCAACAACTACATTCAAAAGTCCTTGATCCAGATTGAAACAGATTTCTCTCTGCAAATGCACCTGACTAAATAAACATAAACGCTCAAAACACTTATTTTAAGTTAAAATGCGTACTTCCATTTGGTTATACTTCTAGTTTCCGTGGGTCAAAATTAATATAATACAAAATCTAAACATTAAAATGTAAGCCTAAACCCAAGCCATATAAGGTTCTATAGACAATAACTTTGAATTGTGTGGACCACTCACCAGTGACAAGCTGTTGTGACAAGGAATTTTGGTTCTCCCTATTTACATTAGTCAACAAATGGTTATTGTTGTTGATGACGACGACGATGTTATTTAATGGATCTGTCAGGTAGGCTGCCATTTTTCTAACCTGAGAGTTAAGGTTGTATCTATGTTGTGTAAGCAGCTTTCTACTCACACAGTGAGTGGGAATGTTCCTCTCCTCTTCCCACAGTCTGCTCCAGAGGGTCCCCCAACCCTCTGGAACAGATTCTGAGGGTGTGTGGGGAGGTGTTTGCCAAGGAGAGGAGATGGAAGCTGTGAAACTCTCTCCCCAGAGAGGCTCGCCTGGCTCCTTCATTACATATCTTTAGGCGCTAGTCAAAAACATTCCTCTTTTCTCAGGCCTTTGGCTAATTAAACAATCTATGGCCTTTTAAACTGTGTGTGGGTTGTTTGTTACTATGGTATGTATTCTTGTGCTTTTGTATTGCAAACCATCCTGTGATTCTCGTATGAAAGGCAGTATATACATTTAATAAATAATAATATTAAGTTTAACTGCACAAGTGGAAGACTGTTGCCAGAGCTAGATGCATCCCATTGTGGTTTGCCCTGTGCTACACTCACGACAGTATAGGTAAAGGTAAAGGTACCCCTGCCCGTACGGGCCAGTCTTGACAGACTCTAGGGTTGCGTGCTCATCTCACTCTAGAGGCCGGGAGCCAGCGCTGTCCGCAGACACTTCCGGGTCACGTGGCCAGCGTGACGAAGCTGCTCCGGCGAACCGGCACCAGTGCGGCACACGGAACGCCGTTTACCTTCCCGCTAGAAAGTGGTACCTATTTATCTACTTGCACTTAATTGTGCTTTCGAACTGCTAGGTGGGCAGGACCTGGGACCGAACGGCGGGAGCTTACCCCGCCGCGGGGATTCGAACCGCCGACCATGCGATCGGCAAGTCCTAGGCGCTGAGGTTTTACCCACAGCGCCACCCGCGTCCCTGGACAGTATGGCAGGCTTAAAAACGGCAGCTTACATATGCAACCCTAAAATAAGATAAAAATCTAATACCTCACCTCTAGCTGCTTAAGTGCAAAAGGGGAGCCATCCTTCTTCAGGTTCTGAACAATTTCTTCCATGCTGTTTGCTGAAAATAAGCTGAAACAGAAAATATATCACACTTCAGTCAAGAGGAGAAATATTTTGTCAAGAGTCAGAAAAATTACAGGGATTTTTTGGAAGCAATTATAATATTCCCAAGCTATATGCCTTATTTACATATTTATAATACTTGGTGGTATGACTGGTGTATGTATACCTGAAAGTTGTAGAATACATGTACCATCAGCTAGAGATATACTAAAATAGCCAAACCAGGCAGCATGTGAAGCTTTTGACCCTTTCAAGAAAATGTCCTTGGCAAGATTTTTCCCATTTGAAAAGAGATTTTAAAAGAGATTAAATCACAATCCTTAATGTTTGTGCCAAAGAGGCCACAATAACATAGAAAACAATGTACCTCAATCCTAAAGAATTGTTGGCACACCATGTTTTAGCAATAACTACCTGGGCAGCAATGATTAACATGGTCAAAGTGGTATTCAGATAACACTTTTTTTACAAAAATCCTCATAGGCATTTCTGGTTTTATACATGGCAATTATTACTTACACAAGCCATGGTTATCATTCCTTTCTGTCCACTAATCAGTTAAAAAGATTTTGGTAGCACCTGCCTTATTCCAGCATTTTTCTGGAAATTCAAGAAACTGAATCTGGCCTAACAAACCCGCATCACTCTTCCACTGGGGAAGGAAGGGGTGTCACACAATTTAACTCATGTTTGCACAGTGATGTTGAATCCTCTCTCCTTCCCTGAGCTTCCCACCCAAGGAAGCTTCCTCTCTTCCTCTCTAGCCAAGCTCACTTCCAGTATTGGAGGAAGACCAACAAACTGCAGAGGAAAAGGAGGAGGGAGATTGAGAACTCGGCACACACACATCCCACCCCTGTGCTCCTCCTGCTTTTGGGACAGCTCTATACATGATGGCAACGGGCCTGTATAGAAAGAAATCTAGTTTCTTTTTGCTATGTGCAGTTTGCTATGTGCCCTCAGTGAGGAACCACAATTATTTAAGAGCTACTGAATCAAAGGAGCTCTATCACATAAATATTTTTGCAAAAGAGTTCTATTGGATAAATATTTTTGCAAGAATCTCAACAAAAAGTAACCGAAAGGTTTACTGAACCCAATCCATAGCTCCCGCTAAACATGAATCAATGGTAAGTACCTGTTAATCTTGTCCATGTGCTCGCCAAGCACGAATTCCTTTTCTTGATCAATTTTGCACTGTTACAAAAAGCAGAACACACCGACACCTTTCATATCCGTATCCCAAACGCTAAAATGCAGCAAAGCAGCTATTTGCTCTTTTCTCTTTTAAAAAAGTAATGCAATAAATGAAATATCATTTTGAGTTCGAGCGACTTTTCTAAAATTATAGCTAACCTGTTTTTGTCTCTCGGTTTGCTTATTACACTTCTATTTTGATTTTGCATGATGCTTGCAGTGATCTCCCATTCAAATTTACAACCAAGCCCTGAACTACTTTATCATTCAGTGCTGCATCCTCAGGTGGGCTCAGACTGTAACTGAAACAATGTCCATGATTCCAGAATCCTTTCTAAATGGCTGATGGAACACAAAGCTGTCTCTTTTGTGCTTCTGAAAACAAAGTGCCTCCCACGTTCTAGCTACGCTTTGAAGATAAAAGTTTATCTACTGTTTTAAAAGCTTATCTACTTTTACACAGTGTGGAGTATAAGAACAGTGCACAAAAGAACAGGATGGCCTGATATAAAGAACAACAGGCCTCAGATTGATGTTGCAATGGTACTGACACTTAAGTAGGCATGAACATGATCAGCCCTTTGGACGGGAGACTGCTAGGAGCCCATGACATTACAGTCGTACCTTGGTTTTCAAACAGCTTAGTTCTTGAACGTTTTGGCTCCCAAACGCCACAAACCTGAAAGTGACTGTTCAGCGAGCTTCCTGCAGCCAATCAGAAGCCACCCTTTGTTTTCTGAACGTTTTGAAAGTCAAATGGACTTCCAGAACGGATTCCGTTCGACTTCCAAGGTACGACTGTATGGCCGGATAGCTCAGTTGGTAGAACATGAGACATAATCTCAGGGTTCTGGGTTCATGATCCACGCCAGGCAGAAAGATTCCTGCATTGCAAGAGGTTGGACTAGATGATCCTTATGGACCCTTACGATTCTATGTTCTGTAGGAGGGGGGATTTTGTCAAATGCAGCATGGCACGTTGTCGGGGTCAGCAAACCAACAAACTAAAGAAGGGCTTCCCTCTGTGGTAAAAGCTGTTCCTTGTAACATTATTTCAATGTACGAAAGGCGCTCCTTGCCACCCTGCAAATTAACCTTCCCTTCTCTATCTTCAGCAACACGCAGTGCTACTAGAACTCTATTTATACACATTTCGATTGAAAGGAACATCAATTAGGTGACTGGTATTGACTATTCCCGGCCAAACAGAGGGGCCCTGCACGACATGAAGCGTTCAAATTGGGGCTCGTGACAAATGCCTTGAGCCTGCTGGCGCTGCAGGGGCCAAGGTTAAGCTACAAACATGTGTTTCAGTTACAACGGCATCAGCTGTGGATCAAAAACTAACGCCTGTCATTTGTATTCTGGTGGCTCCCTGTGCACAGCTTCCACTCCATTAGCGCTCAGCTTGCACATCACTATTCTCTCTCCCAATTTGCTGAAAATTTACTCATTCCATTAATATTCCCACTGTCTGTTGATCAGAGACGTTTGGTGCAGAAAGAAGCAGCCATATTGGAGAAAGAGAATCAACCTTTCATGTGTCCGACTTCTTCGAAGACAGCAAAATTTCAAGCACACAGAGGCAAGAGTTAGACTTCATTCCTTTCCATCTAAGGAAGTACTCTGTCAAACTCATTAGGTTGCATACATTACATCTGTTAAACAGAAGATTAGCGTCTTACAACACAATCAGAGCCATGTCTACTCAGAAGTAAGACCCAATTATCAAAGAATCGTAAAACTGGAACGGATCACAAGGGTCCTCTAGTCCAACTCCCTGTAATGCAGGAATCTTTTGCCCAGTGTGGTGCTCAAACCCACGGCCTTGAGATTAAGGGTCTCATGCTCTACCAACTGAGCTATCTATTACTTCAATGGGACTTTCTCCCAGGTAAGTATGTATAGGATTGCAGCCACATACATTTTTAAAAGATAATAGGCAAAGCCAGAAAAACTAAAGCAAAACCATAAAGTGTCCCATATAGGAATAACACCAAAAATGTTATTCCAGCAATTACAGCAAGTAATTTTTGGCACTAGTATTTTTGGAACACTACCAAAACAAAACAAAAATTATGTTCAGCGCTCTGACACTAACAGCTGCTTTAGCTGACAACATTTCAAACAAAAAGTGACCTTGTGAACAGCAACAATCAGGGAGGGAATGAACTGCAAAGGGAATAGGACATAAGTGGGTGCAGTTTATGATCAATTGTCAAACTTGATTTTATAACATACCACTGAGGTGCTGGGGGGGGGATCAATTAGCAACACTTACAGAGACTCAGTGTCCTGTATGAAGGTTCTCCTTTTCGCAGTCTTCTATTATTGTTAGCTATCCATTTACCTTCTTGTGATACGAATCCAATATATCAGCAACATTTTCCTTTGATGGGGACTTTAATTCCGTCAAATCCTTTTCTAGGGCAGCCATCTGCAAACGAAAATACAATTGCCAAATGCATTATTTCACGAGATGCTGATATAATTTCAATATACTCCCCTGCAAAGAACTCGTGGCAATCAAATAGGGGAGGGCAACCCCCACTAGCAAGCATATTCTTCTTCCCACTTCTCTCAGCAAAAGTGAAGGTGGCCTTCTTCACAAATACACAACAAGGAGATCAAAAGACTTAAATATAGTAGCCATGTTCAGATTACCATGTCTCTAATCAACAGGCCAACATGATTGAGTGCACAACAGCAATCCAGTTTCCATTAACTATCATCTCCTGTTTGAACCAGGAAACTGCAATTTACAGCTTCAGAATGAGCCAGGATATTTTTAAAATGGAAGAACTCTATACAAGGCCACATAACTCTGAAGTCTCAGTGTAGCTTAAGAGTAGGCTGTGCTAAAGTCCACTGAAATAAATAGGCTTTAGTGTGCCTAATTCAGTGTTGCAACGTGTCCAGGAAATTTGTTTTGAGAGCCAGGATACCTCTAGAAGCATTAGCAGGGGAAAGGAGGACTTGTTCTCCTTCTCAGGAAGCGAAAAGATGCCTGAGAAGATCCCCCCCCCCAAATCCAGCAGTCCCAAGCTAGGCCCCAGTGTTCACCTGGGATTACAGCATTGCCGGGTACCTGCTCAGGTAGATTTACCTTCTCTGCTTCTATGAAGTGAGTAGCAATTCCCGCTTTGTGAACATCTTTTCCTTTCAACCTGAATCCGGTCATGGCAAGAAAATATCCCAGCTTCCCTGAAAGCCTTGGCAAGAAGTAGCCTCCACCTACGTCAGGAAAAAGACCTGCAATTGAAGAAAGCAAAATAAAAAATAAAATTATAAAGGTGGGAAACTTATTCCTCTCATTAAAACATACTGCTGCTCTTTTGTCTTTTCCAAGACTTCCCCAGGCCTTGTAGCTGGTCCCTTTCATCTGAAATTAAGATCTCTGCCTCCTTTTTTCCACTCTCTACCAAAAAACACACTAATGCTCAGTCATTCTGCTACTGCCTGATTTCCATGGCCACTATGCTTCATAGACCCATGTTTTAATGGCCAAAACTACACCTTTTTACGAATGATGCTGACCCTGGACTTTATGTTTTCTTCTTGTATACAGTGGTGCCTCGCAAGACGAAATTAATTCGTTCTGGGAGTTTCTTCGTCTTGCGGAGCACGGCTATTAACGGTATTAGCGGTTTTAAGAAAAAGGAAACAAACTCGCAAGAACTCACAAGACGTTTTCGTCTTGCGAAGCAAGCCCATAGGGAAATTCATCTTGCGAAGCGACTCAAAAAACAAAAAACTCTTTTGTCTTGCGAGTTTTTCGTCTTGCGAGGTACCACTGTATATTCCTCACACTGCCCTTTCTTATTGCAAATGTCTTGGTTCAGACCCTGAATTACCCCTGCATGAATGATCAAAAATTGCCTCTTCCTTTCCACCAGGAGCCTCCACTGAATCAAAGTCCTTTGAAATTCATTTTTTAAAAAACAGAGTTCCATTAATGGAAAGATAGGGACCAAACCATTATTATTATTAATTTCAGATAATGATGATATGCAAGGACATCTGTCGACAGCTGCCTCAGAAATACAGAAAGCATGAGGTGTTATACATAATTTGTTTATTTGGTGTCTCTGTTTCCTGTATGTAAGGTCTTTGGAAATCCTGCAACGGGGTGGGGGGTAGTGATATTATTACAATAAACACATTATATTCCACTCTTCTTCCTCCGTTGACCTTAGAATAGCATACATGGAGGCAGGTCCGTCTGAAAGAGTGTAACCAAGGTCTCCAGAAAACTTCATGCAAAGGCAGGGATTTGAACCCATTCCCCACTAAAGTCAGCAGTCTTAACTGCTACACCCCACTGCTTCTCTATCAAAAGTCTTAAGGTAGCACAATGGAAAACGTTAACATGCAGTCTTTACCAATGGCTGTCTCTGGCATTGCAAAAACCGTCTTCTCTGTAGCGACTCTGAAATGTCCATGAACAGACACACCGACACCCTACCAAAAAGAAAAGAAAAGGAAAAAACGGAAAGGCAGAAGTTATACTAAAAATCTGCAACATATACACACGCATTTACAAACACAAATCAACTGCTTATCAAAGTCTATTAATTCATACCCCTCCTTTTCTTCAAAATGGCATACTTGGCTCTCCCCAACCCCTGTATTTTTTAGCTATTGTTTAAAATCCTTATATACCCCATTTTACAGCCCCAAGAGATGTTCACTGAAGCTTAAAATAATAATCTAAACTTAACATTATACCCCAAACTAGTACAAGGACAAAAATCACACAGTATTGATACAGAATCAGAATTAGCTAGGTAGCATCTTCTGCCCCCATCCTTGTTATTTCCAGTTAACAACTTGCTCCAAAATCCCCTGAGGCAAAGAAGTGGCTACAACTTGGATCAGTGCATGATGGAAACAATTCCCCTTTGCTTCCAGCCAACAGCTTTCACTGAGCTGTTATCAGCAATCTTGTGAGTTGGTTAGGCCAGGCTGAGAGTTAGCTATGTCGCCAAGTGGAGAGATCGGAACCCATGTGGAATTAAGATGCAACAACCAAGTTGTGATCAAAGAATACCCCCCCCCAAAAAAAATCGTTTCAATTACAAGAACTACTGCCAACGGAACGATTCCAAGCATTTTAAGTTTTTTGTTTGCTCTTCTCCTTTTTCTTGGTAACTTCACTTGATGGCACTAATCTCCTGTCAAGCAACCTGGGACCATATTAAGCTTATCCACTTAATATGCCTCTCTCTCTGCTGGTGGAAGTTCAAACCATTTGTCCTCCTGGTGTAGCAAGAGGCTACCTCTAATATGGAGCTTCGATTAAATACACATTTAAAAGCTATTCTTCTCCAAGAACGGGCAGGGCTCCCTGAGAAGCTGGGAGATGTTCCCAGCAGCGGCCTCAACTCCGCCACCACTCTGTTCCTGTGTAACTCCTGGCTGAGCCAGGACTCCACGGAAAACACTGACCTCACCCCCACACACTCAACCGAGAAGCACAGTGAGCTACGAAACTGTTAACTGGCAGCGATGGGAGCCAACATGCACTATTCCCTCTCCTCAGTGAGCCTTCTGAATGATGCACAGGCCCGCCTAACCCTATGTCCTCCCCTTTGCATTTGAGCCAAATGCCTGCCCCCGCCCAAAACAAATATGGCTGCCAGCAGCTGAGTCAACATCAACTCTCTTTCTTCACCTCTGAGAGAGTGCATGATAGCTCCGTTTTATGAGGGTTGCAAGCTTAAAATTGTTTCATTGTATGCTTTTCAAAATCAACTAAGAAGGTGCCCCTCATTAGGTCAGATAAAGGAGATACAGTTGTACCTTGGAAGTCAAACAGAATCCGTTCTGGAAGTCCGTTTGACTTCCAAAACGTTCGGAAGCCAAAGTGCAGCTTCCGATTGGCTGCAGGAAGCTCCTGCAGCCAATCGGAAGCTGTGGAAGCCCCATTGAACGTTCGGCTTCCAAAAATAGTTAGCAAACCAGAACAGTCACTTCCAGGTTTGCGGAGTTCAGAAGCCAAAACGTTTGAGAACTAAGCTGTTCGAAAACCAAGGCATGATTGTACAATCTTTAGAAGCCATCTGAAGACAGCCCTGCATAGGGAAGTTTTTTAATGTTTGATGTTTTATTATGTTTCTGTACATGCTGGAAGCCACCCTGTGTGGCTAGGGCATCTCAGTCAGATGGGCGGGGTACAAATAATAAAATATAATCAGCATCAGCATCTTCATCAGGTAGCAGATAACATATGCTTTTTAACTACAAGTGCTTATAAAAGAACAGCCAATGGTATGCAACATCTTAAGATCTCACTTCTTTCACGCATGCAGGAGAAATGCTTCTGCTAACATGGTGCCTGTTTCTAAAAGGTAAGGTAAAGGTCCCCTGGATGGGTAAGTCCAGTCAAAGGAAACTATGGGGTGCGGCATTCATCTCGCTTTTCAGGCTGAGGGAGCCGGCGTTTGTCTACAGACAGCTTTGTCCACAGACTAAACCACTTCTGGCACAACAGAACACCGTGACAGAAACGAGTGCATGGAAATACCGTTTACCTTCCTGCTGCAGCAATACTTATTTATCTACTTGCACTGCTCTGCTTTTGAACGGCTAGGTTGGTAGAAGCTGGGACAGAGCCTGTTACTACTGCCCATGAAGCATCATTTAAAAAGGAGAGTTGTGCTTTGGAAAATATTAGGTTTCAAATCAATCTACATAAAACAGTAATAATTAAACCAATCAACGCTGCTTGAAGTTTTTATCTAGGGAAGCCAACACATAGGCTGCGCCAGCCTTTTCTATCTATTTCCTGACATCTGTCAGCAAGTTAAAGTGGCTCTCGAGGAACAGCCTCAAGAGCGAAGCATCTGCAGAGACATTCGCTTCCCCTGGCACCAGCACACACCACCTCCACTGGGCTGCCAGAGCCCATGGTGATTATGACCTTCAAAATACAATAAAAGGCTAATTAATTCACTTACGCTGTTCCCTTGCAGTGCATCTCTGTGGGGAAACCAGATTATTTGAAGATATGGGTTCCCTTACTTCAAGGCTGCTACATAAATGAACCCCTTTAGCAGGCAATCAAGTCTCCAGATGTGCATCATGTGAACAGAGGAAGGATGGTGAGGTTTACTGTGGCTAAATAGAAGGCAATTCAGGTAAGGATAAGCAGTCTTAAATACAGTGGTATCTCAGGTTACATACGCTTCAGGTTATATGCGCTTCAGGCTACATACTCCGCTAACCCAGAAATAGTGCTTCAGGTTAAGAACTTTGCTTCAGGTTGAGAACAGAAATCATGCTCCAGCGGCCCATTAGCTAAAGTGGTGCTTCAGGTTAAGAACAGTTTCAGGTTAAGTATGCACCTCCGGAACGAATTAAGTACTTAACCCAAGGTACCACTGTACGTACATATTTCTATCTATATATGGCCAGGAACAAGAAATGAACCACAAATGCATGATCAAACCAACTATTCGATGAAAGCTAAATATATGGCTAATTTAAAGAAAAAAGAGTGTGCTCTGCTGTGAGATTAAGAGCAATTAAGCATTCATAACTGGAGTCTGACTTAACGTAAAGACACATGAAGAAGTACCTCTGTCTTGACAACAAAGGTCTGAACAAGGTTCGATTGTGAGTTTTTTACTTGCCAGCATCACCATATCACATAATATTGACACAGGGACCAGCTCCTGCATCAGACCCAGATGCAAACTCTGTCGCCATAGTATTCTGGCAATACCATTTCAGGAGGACCTGATAATGTTATCCACAGAATCAAGAGTTTCAATATGATATATGCTAACATCTGCCAAAAACAGGGTCCCTGCCTCCAGGATCCAGAGCCCAAGGCTGGCCAGCATCGCTACTGGCCACCTTCCTCCTCTCCAATGATCTTGGGATCTGCTGCTCCTGCTACTGCTGCATATTAGGTGTGCAGGAAGGGGACTGAAAGCAGTTGCCGGGCTGCCTAGTAATCTGCAAATGAAGCCATCGAACACAATGAAGAGGCAGCCTTCTGAGGCCACCTGGCCATGGCTTCTGGCCTCCTCCCTATGCTCCTCTCTTCCCACCACTGGGCCAGTTCTTCATCCCATTTGGCTGTAGCAGCAGCATGAGGTGGAAAAGGGCAGGTCTTAGGAACACGCCTACTCAAGGAGGGAGATTTCCATTTAATGCTCTTTGAAGATGCTCCGAAAGGAGGCTCTGAAAACTCACTGCGATCACACACACCCCTTTCTCCTTGCATCTGAAAAGCAGGGATGGTTGCAAAAGCTCTTTATATGCAACAGGAGGGCTGCACACCCCATTTCAACCTCCAGTGTTGCACAGGGAACAAGGCTGCTGCTGCCATTGCCATCACAAAAAGCAAGAAAGAAACCCACATTTCAAAATGCAGCCATCTTTCTGGCATCCCTCAGCAGAAGCTTCAGAACCCCACAAGGGATTTTGACAGGTTGGTGGAAAAACACACCTATCAATTATGTGATATCATAAAGATTACATGTGATTGATAAGTGACTTGCCTTGCCCACCAGTCTGTGGTGGCCTGTGGGGTAGGAGCTAAGAGTTCCCCCCTCCTGGGTTAGTGGTGGTGGAGCAACGAGAGCAGGGGCACACCCCCTAGAATTACAATATAGGTTCAATGACTGGTGTATTGTTTTGTCTGCAAGTCAGTTCAAGCACCTGCCAGACTCAGCATTCGGGCAAAAAGACGTTTGTACTTTGTGCTGGATTCCTACTTGTGAAAGATGCCAACAAATATCTCTCTTATTGACATCTGGTGGGAAGCAGACTGCAACACAAACTGAGAAAAATCTCAAATCGTTCCATTCAGGCTGCGCTGGGAACTGTCATTTGCTAGGACTTTTGTAAATGTCAGGGGTAACATGCAGGACACAATGAATCAGGCGAAAATGGGAATGTGCCAAGAAGCGACGGGTTTATGGGTTTAGACTAATGCAGTGTAACGGAACAGGGAGGGAGCTGTGGGTATTTCTCCGTGCTCTAATCCCCCCAAAAGTCAATGACTTGCTACACAACTGCTTTTCCAATCTGATGCATAACAGGGAGCAACACATGCCTTATAAGCTGAGTGTCAAAAGTTCAATTCCCCTAGTGAATGGCCTGGGATCACCTGACGCTGCGCAGTATCGATGAAACGAAATATATGAGGACTTCTCATTAGCCCCTTGGATGCGAGGGAGCCTCTTATCAGGAATAGTTGTGATTAAGAAATGTTTGAAAAATTATCTCGGGTACCCGTAAACTGTATTGGGCTAGATTATCTAACACGGCATAATGCAGCTTCATAGGTTCAAAAGGGGAGGAGCGGTAACAGCGAGTGGCAGAAACCGCAATTACATAGATTCATAGAATTGTGGAGTTGGAAGGATCATCTAGTCAACCCCCTGCAATGAAGGAATATGCAGTTGTCCCAAACAGGGATCAAACCTGCGACCTTGGCGTTATCAGCACCACGCTCTAAGCAGCTGAGCTGCCCAGACTTCAAGGATTGGCAAACGGATCTACGTGGGCCACAGAACATGATTTATTTTTAGCTTGGCTGTCCTCTAAGTGCTCGGGCAGCCAGAACAGCAACCCTGTGAGGTAGGTTGGGCTGGAGTGAGTGGCCCAAAGTAATTCTTGCCCAGCTTCATGGCTGGGGTGGGGAATGTGAACCCTGATCTCCCCTGTCCTGCCTAGTCAGTCAGTCTAAGCCAGGGGTCAGGAAACTTTTTCAGTAGGGGGCTGGGTCACTGTCCCTTGAGGGGGACAGGACTATATTTTTTAGGGGGGGGGAATAAAAAAATGAACGAATTCCTATGCCCCACAAATAACCCAGAGATACATTTTAAATAAAAGGACACATCATTCTACTCATGTAAAAACACGCTCATTCCCGGATCATCCACAGGCCGGATTTAGAAGGCGATTGGGCCTGATCCAGCCCCCGGGCCTTAGTTTGCCTACTCATGGTCTAAGTGCTGCAGCAGGCGAGCTCTCAAAATTCTTCAAGAACAAGAGATGCACACACTTCTCCACAGTACCTTACCGAAACACAAGTGCACAACAATTTGCATGCTTAGGATCTCAAAGAATACCAGGCCTACTTTAACAGTGCCTTTATGCTTTAAAGTTCTTACGTTGATCTGACATTCTACACCTTACCTACATATAAGATTAAAGTAGGCATCTTCTGTTGAATTATGAGTGGGTTCTATCAAAATATGAATGGCAATTTACCTTATAAAACTTTATTTTCAATACGCATTTTATTTCATTCCGTATCATTTTTTAAAAAACTATTCCAACTCCCAAGAACAGAATTAAAGTATTTGACACATTACAGTAACGTAAAACCCTGTTCAAGCAATTCCAATTTTTGCCAGTGCCTTAAACCTTCCACCGAAGTCTACTTCCACATCTACAGAATTCTTCGCTTGAGGAACAATGTACGTTTGATTGACTACACAACTACAAGCATTCCGTGAATCAACGGGCTAGCACCATTTTTATCCATTACCAGGAATTACTACGTATAGCCAGAGATTAGCTAGGAAACTAACTGCACCATTTGTCTGCAGGGATATTCAGGGACTTAACGGTCGAGCCAATATGCCAGATGGGAAATATACTGCAGCATCAGCAAAGATACAATCCTTTTCAGTCTTGATTCAAGGCTGCTTTCAACATTTTCAGTCGTGAGCGCAAAATCGTATGCAGGTCAATCCTGTACAAATTCTATCATGGAGATTAGAATCTCCAGCACATCCGGGGTATTTTAGGGTTCTCTACACAAAGACTCAGGAACACAGAGCTGGAAGTTTATATATCTGTATGCACAGAACATCTGTCAGAACAGGGAAGGAAGAAAAGAGATCAACAAGCAGCTACTGGAATTTAGTTTTTGGATGGCAGCAACTTCTAGACAGGTGTAGGAAGAACTGAGCGTTTGTAGCATCTGTGAGTTTGAGCTGCTCTAAATATTGCCCTCGTGACAAGTCATTCAGCTCCTTTTTGATAAAGTCTGCTTTAGCAACCTATGCGATAAATGGAAAAGGGCTTAAAACCAACACAGTGTGACACAAGGATTTTACGAAATGCAGGATGCGATTCTGCTAATAATTAAATTTGTTATTTCCGTTAGATAAAACTTGCCCCTCTTGTTAGCCTGTGTCATCATCCACTTGTCCAAAGCAACTCAGTATTCAAGCACCTACATGTCAGCCTACTTATCTTTTAAACCTGCATTCTTATTCCATTAACTGATGATAGCTCCAACACGCTATGTGCTTCTAAATTTACACAGTCACATTCCATTATTCTGGCACTAAACCGTCTGATGCAGTTAAAGGTTATATTTAGCATGGAACTAGGTGTTCAAAATGATACACCAGTAATTAGCGAAAGCTCCGTAAGAATATGCAATTCTCACAGGCATGGCCCCCGATTCTTATGGATAAATTAACTGCACTGCAGCACGAATGCCTCAACAGGCCAGTAGATAAAGCATGAGACTCTTAATCTCAGCGTTATGGATGTTGTAAACAATATCTGCCCTTTCCCCCTTATGGGGTATCCAAGAGCCTGTATAGAGTCCTTACATGGGTTCCCTATTGGTAGGAGAAAATAACAGAGGCCAACCAGAGAATATTGAGAAGCAAAGCAGCTAGTAAGCCTGGTCTTTATTAAAGCTGTTGCAACAGGGTGCTCCCCTCACACGCAGGAAGGAGGAAGACCCAGAACAAAGGTGTGCCTGCCCTTATATAGACATTTTAAACTGCCCACCCTGGAGTCCGAGACCACCCCCAGAAACATCATACATACATCACAGAAGGGGTGTAGCCCAAGACCACCCCCATATACATCATACTTACATCATAGAAAAGGCGCTCTACAACAGAAATCCGAGTGCATTGTTCATCTCCTGTCTGGCAGGTTACCTGTTAATGGTCACTTGATTGGATTACCTGGGGAGCCTGGCCAGTCTTTTGCAATGATAAATACTTAATTCCTGAGCCAGGTCACAGGCTCACCCTATTCATACACAGACATACCCTTAAGACAGGATTTGTGAACGAAAAGACAATGGGGAGGCTTTTCCATTTTCCTTTGACCTTGCAGAGAAATATTTGAGGTCAATTTGGGAGGGACAAAATGGTTTCAGGACTTTTTCTGTGGGGTTTCAGACATGATACCCCCCTCCAAAAAAATAATAATTTGATACCCCCTCCAAAAAAATAATAAAACTCTAGGTAATTAATGAAATTGTGCAGCACACATTTCCTAAAGTGTATCCCAAACATACTGTAGATGCTCTTTATGAACCTTTTCACTGCAAAAAAGACTGGTAAGAAAACCAGACGTGATTTACAAACATGTATTTTGGTAAACATGGTTGTTGGGATCCAACTTCTGATCAACTAAATCTGGGGCACTTGTATATTTAAAGGTTTCCTGAGAAGCAACACTAGCTGGGATGCGCAGAGCTACTGTAGGAGCACCTAAGAGTTTGGACAAGATCAGTAGTTCCTTAAAACTTTTTTGCTCTTTGAACAGGACCCACACACACCCTAGCTATTCGATAATTTCTCAGTACTATTTGAGACACACACTGTGTCATAAACTTTTTGCAAGCATCTGTTCAATTTCAGAAGCGACTTGGCGTCTGGCATTCAGAGGGAATACTGCTTAAGTACCAAAGGTACATAGTCCCTCCGCCTTGGGCACACATTTTAGATCTCAGACATCACTCAGCAGCACAATACTTTCTAATGGATATGGAGGAAATTATTCCAGTGATTTATTTGGATCTTTGGACAAGCACATTAAAAAAATAGCAAGTTATTAAGACCGTCAAGATTAGCACTTTGTTTCTGAACTAATTTGATATGTCAATGCTCTCTCACCTCTATTCTGTAGGCAAAATTATTTGGGACTATGCATACAAATTGTTAAATTATACCTCCATTTAAAGTGTCATGTAAAATCTCATGATGGCAATCTTTTGTTCCTCTTTTATACTGGAAAAGACAAAAGCCTGGCAAAACTACTGTTGAAGTCTTAAAAGTCTCTCATTTCATCAATGAATCATACCCCCACACCTCTCTGGTTGGCATCCTTATCAAGGAAGTGCTTCTGTGCATACAAGAATACATGGGTAGAGGACCAATATTTCTTCCAGAAACCGCCCCATGTGTCTTACAGGGTGCTACTTATCCAACCTTGAAAGGGAGGAGCTGCCACTGGAAGCAAGGCAATGTAAAGTCCCTGTGCATGAACAGAAAGCTACCTACTGCATCCTAGATCTTCTCCATCTTTAAAGATGACAAAGTAAACAGCAGTAGCTCAGAGGAAGCATCTTAAAAGCTGTTTACATACAGTTAGATCCAGACTGAATCATGCTGAGAGTAGATCCACTGAAATCAATGGAACAAGTCCCACTGATTGTAGTGAGTCCACTTTCAGCATGAATAATTCTAGATCAAATCCATACTATTTACATTTCCAACCATTACCCACCCCTAAAGCCATGCAATTATTGATTTTTAGTATGCGTGTATCATGTCAGTGTCAATGAATAATAAATGTTGACATATAATTAAGATTTTGAGACCAGCAGGAAATCCCGACACTTTTTTATAAAACCTCAAAGCTTACCCTTAATTCCGTCATTTATAATGACTTGGTGGGTAAATGTCAAAAACAAGCTTCATTTTTGACATTCACCAATTTAAAAAACACCAAGCAAAGGAAGAACTGAGCTAGCAAGAGACTGAGCACTGATGACCAGTAAATGAGGGAAATTATGGAGGAGTGTGCTTCTTTATTCAAGGTACATGACTAGACTTACCAAGAAATTCTAACATTTTTCTGAAGCCCCCTAAAAGCTTAAGAATTATTGGTAAACATTAAGGTTCAGTAAGTTTCACATTTTGATAATCAGTCTGCCAACCGTTTCTCAGAAACAGAAATTTATGGACCATACATCTGAACACTGTTTTATTCAGAATTGTTTCAAAATCACATTATAAACCCTTAGAAATGATAGAATTGGAGCAAATGAGACCTCAGTGTCCAGGAATGTGTTTTCCTAGCAATATATTATCAATAACTTGTGAAACAGTTATTGTTTACAGGAGCAGAAATCAGTAGCATGACAGGTTATTACTCTGCAAACTTCGCCAACCCATGCTAAATATTTTATCATTCATAAAGGACTTCATATGATCCCAGAATGAGGTCATTCCTGCGCAAAACGAGACTTGAGAACTTGCATCCCGGCTAGTAGCTGTCTTGATAAACTGGGCATTCATACATCA
The DNA here is from genome assembly GCA_034642415.1 of Podarcis siculus. Classification (NCBI taxonomy): domain Eukaryota; kingdom Metazoa; phylum Chordata; class Lepidosauria; order Squamata; family Lacertidae; genus Podarcis; species Podarcis siculus. The sequence continues at coordinate 33,064,997 of JAXCMG010000008.1, forward strand.
TCTTATTTGGAACAGAAGGTGGAAAAAAATCATTTGCCGCTGCCCTAAATCAGGCGCAGAGAATTTGTTCTGAAATGCATGGCAAAGCTCAATATTGGAAAATAGCAACAGGAAAGATCTAGACGAGGGGGTGATGGAAGATTACTTCTTATACCTATAACCCACACCCCTTAAAGTACTCCTACATGGGCCTCCTTGTACCTTCAGCTTTGCTGAGGAAGTCTCACTGAAAACTGATCCTAAGCAAACTACAGACAATCTAGTAAGCGAATGAAAATACTCCTGCCAAAAAACAAAACAAAACTGCAGGTGATTAAAATTCTGCTCGTTGCCTCTGTGAAGTAGGAAACCACAATCAATACCAGAAACTCAAGAACAGATATTGTAGAAACCCAGCAGCAGCTCAGTAGCATTTTTCCAGGTAGGAAATCATCTATAGAGAAATATGCAAGGAGAGAGTATATCAGAAAGGGACAGTTCATCAAATAAATCCTAAACATCAGTACTGGAGTCTTGAAGAAGATAGTAAAATCCTCCAAGACACATCAACAGTCTGAGGCAGAGTGTTTTTTAATGCAGGCAGTTCGAATCCCCGCGATGGGGTGAGCTCCCGTTGCTCGGTCCCTGCTCCTGCCAACCTAGCAGTTCGAAAGCACCTCAAAGTGCAAGTAGATAAATAGGTACCGCTCTGGCGGGAAGGTAAACGGCGTTTCCGTGCGCTGCTCTGGTTCTCCAGAAGTGGCTTAGTCATGCTGGCCACATGACCCGGAAGCTGTACGCTGGCTCCCTTGGCCAATAAAGCGAGATGAGCGCCGCAACCCCAGAGTCAGTCACGACTGGACCTAATGGCCAGGGGTCCCTTTACCTTAAATACACTGGCCATTTACGTAATTGTGCCTTTCTTATTGGGGCAGGGGGAGAAATGCCAACCATTCTATCTCATCATAAGTCATCCATGTTCCCTTACAGGCAGATGATGCTGGGCATCAAACTGGTGCATCTTACATGTATAACATGTTCAGACAGTCCCTATAACTGCATTTTCCCAATAACCAATTTATGACAGTTTGGAGATTCTACCTTTTTGGAACTAGCTCCTTGTTTTGCAAACAGCCTCCCAGGTTAGAATGTCGTCGTCGTCGTCGTCGTCCCCCCCCGGCCGCCTTTTAAAAATACTCCATGATTTGGTAACTAAATACTTTCCAGAAATAAATCTTTTAGGAGTGACGTTTCATTATAAACTTGACAAAGAAGGTGAAATATTTTTTAAAAGATTTTGCAACATCCAAGGTCTCCCAGCAGTACATTTGCCAGAAGTCAAAGAACCACAGTCGGGGTTTGTTTTGTTGTTTGCTTCTCTGAAATCTCCCCGTGTTCTATTATCTACAACTAATAATGCGCAGCGGGTGTTACGCCAAGGTTTGTAGGCCAACAGATTTGCCTTCTGCAGTCAGAGAGCAGTAAGGGGCTTCCTCTAAGACAAAAATGCATTTTTGTCTTTCCTTATGGTTTAGATGCACAAATTACATTGAGTTTCCAAGGAAACACCCAGCACTGGCTCTAATCTATTCATTTTGGGGCAACATTACACATTTGAAGCAAAAGTAGGCGTAACTTACATTTTGCTACAGCATTAAATATGACATTATCAATGGGACGGAGACAAGCAGAGATACTCCCTCCTCACAGCAAACAGTAACGTGCTGTCATAAAGCTTCCAGGCTTTAGAGCCTGAGTTTTCAACTCTTCCTGGGTTGGGCAGAGACACCTAGGCTTCATATCTCCAACTCCAGAGGAGCAACCCACCTCCAATATCTGCAAAGCCCTCTGGCTCCACCTCCTCCTAAGCACACAAGATGCTACTCATCTGTTGGACAAAATGCAGCCGTCTTCCCTTCTGAGTGAGGGAAGTCACATTTTCCCAGGAACATTCTATACTGGGGAAATTTCCATTTCCCCTGAAGGCAATGAAACTTGTTTCTACTACAGCTGCTGTGCAGATTGTAGCTGCACTAAGTATTACAGGCACGGAATGGATTTGACACATGGCAAGAAAAATGAGAAGTAGCAGAAAACACACACAAACACACACCGCAACCATCTTTTAACTGTTTCATGCAAATTTTATGTCTCCAGCACTGGAACACACCTCCGATTAAGAAAAATAAATGGCACATTAGAAAGGCTACCTTTTTGCCCATCATTCTTTGATGGTTTCCCTTCTTATTTTTAATTTCAAAGAACTGCCTCCATGTTCCCTAGCAAAACTATGGACTCCCACATTAGAGTGCTTTGCACAGTCATGTGGAAAGGTCTTTCTGTTTTTGACTCACTCGCTGTTGGCCTGACGATAGAATGTATGCTATGTTTATACTAGGCCATAAACCTGTGGATATAACTCACATTGTTCCACAGATAGAGTAGTTCCTGATCCCTTCAGTTCAGCTTAAAAACTTTTCCACTTTACATCACACCTAGCTGGGATGACAAACAGAACTTTGACCTGTTAAACACAGTGTAAGGCTTTCCCCCTTCCAAAAGGGGCGTAGACAACCTCGGCTTCAAATTTGCTTTCTTGCCAACTTCTGAGCGACTGGGGCAATTGCAACTTGCGTGAACTTAATGTAGGACTTCAAAGCAGAATAAAACTGGACCTCTGCAATCAGTTAACGTTCAGCGTTTTCAAAGGGTCTGTGCCACTTTTCTAGTGAAATGCAAATGTATTCTTATAAACTAATCTTCGTTACTTAAGCTGCAGCAGCCTGCCCTACAGCCTGCCAAAGGAAGCATTCTCCAAACCTGCTTTAAAATACAGCTTTAATTTGGAGTCTGTCTTTCAAACCATCAAAATCAAGAACAAAGTCTGCAGCTCTAGAATTATGTGACACTTTTTTTCAGACACTCTTCTCTCATGGCTAAAGGGAGCACTGGGGGAAACCCAGGCTGCAATGCCCCCCGTTTTCTGTTAAACAAGCCACTGCAGGATTGGATTAGAGACAGAATGGTTTTCCAAAGAGAAAAGCTTAAACAAATCAGTTCAGCCTGTAGAAAATGAACTTGTGCTCCAGACATGTCTGCATTAGGGACTTTCAACCCTCAAATTGCCTTGTTAGCAGTGCCAAAACACCATTACGCCCAGTGGTACTGAGACAGGTCGCCATAATCTGTGCCAGTCCTTTTAAAGTTCAAGTGTATTGTGTGAACTCATTTTCCCCCTTCTCCTTATGAACTGAACAACTTGTTCTGAAGCCATTACACAAACAAAATGGTATTCAAATGAGAAACTGCATGCTACTGAAATAACTGTGCTTTCGAAGGGCGTAAAAGAGAAGCTCTACACCCCCATCTATTGGATGCTTAGTTTAGAACTTATTGAAGAGCAAACCAGCACCATACATAATACCTGCTGGAGGACTGATAAGCCAATGAATTATGCATTCACCATTTTCTATGCATTATAAGTACTACCAATGGTGGTATGATCTCTCTACAATATTCAAGCTTTATGTGCAAAAGTGAACTGCAGTTCCCACAGCCATTCAATGGAAGCCTTCTTTAACCTGGCTTCCTCCAACTGTTTTGAACTACAAGTCCAGTCATCCCTAGCCAGCACAGAATGATGGCAGCTATGGTGCAAAATCACAGAGTTGGAAGGAACCCTGGGGATCATGTAGTCCTCCCCCTTGCAATGCAGGAATATGCAGCTGACCCATACAGGAATTACACCTGCAACCTTGGCCTCATCCGCATCACACTCTAACCAACTGAGCTATCCTCCCATAAATGTCTGAAGGGCATCAGGTTGAGAAGGCTGAGCAGACAATATTGACCCATGACTGGACTTGGCATAGGAAGCATTCTATGATCTAACTTTGGAGTAGGGCTGAAACTGAGCTGCCTAATTCAGTTTTGGCTTCATTCGCCCTCAGCTGTATGTCTGCTCCAGCCAGTTTGGTGCTTTTTCTCTTTAAGCATAATAAAGTCCCCCCCCCTAAACTGTACATATTTTATTTGCACTTTTTACATAAAATATGCACTTCTCAATGCTTTTCAATGCACTTTCCTGCAAACCACGTATTTTTTGTATTTGCTTTTTGCACATCAAAACAATGTTGCAGAATTCTGAGAAATGTGTGATCCATCAAGGAGTTGCATTCTGATCTGCACAATTGCTTGGGAGCATCCCATCAAGTCAACTCCCTGTAAAAAGCAGGCTGAGGAAGGTCCTCCTATGCACATCTTCCTAGTAGCATACTGGGTTCTGGCTCATGCTGTGGAACCAGAGTGTCAAATGCTACTAAGGATATCCAGAGTTCCACAACGTGCATATAATTGAGGATCTGCAGAAAATTCCAACAAGTTAAAATGTCTGCTCCATATTGACCCTAATTTCTTACCATTGCCAAATGCATCAGTAAAAGATCAACTGCACACAGGCTGAGTGTTTTACCAGGACCCAGTTGAAATGGTATAATTTGTGTTAGTAGCTGTTTACTGAAATGTGCAGGCAACAACTGAATCATTAGCATTGCAGCTCCTACCTGCTGACAGATAATACCAGCAGGAACATTCAGCTAAGTGCTCATCAAAAGATGCTAAACTGCATTTACCTGTATGTCATGATCACAACAACTGCACAGTTACATTCATGGAACTAGAAAAGTGTGAAATGAATTCACTTAGCACAACGAAGGAGAACTTTGCTAATTGTACATTACTCAGCGCTGAATGCATTAATACCTATATTCACTGTAACATTTAAGTGTGCAAAATCCTCTCTGAAGAACAACCACAAACATCCTTTCATTCCTACTTTCAACATCCTTCTTTCCCCACCACAATTTGAAGGTGGGGGAAACAGGATTAAGGGAACAGCGTTCTGCCCAAGACCACTATTGGACAGAGACGGAGAAAAGGGATACATGGCTAAAGCCAGGACGTCAATACCCAATCCAAGTTCAATCATATTGGCTGTCGACGACCTACAAAGCTGCAAAAATAAACCTACAAAATCTAGCTTTTTGGTTCACTTTGCTTATGATTCAATGGTACACAGCTGCTCTCACTCTCCCCTACTTAGGTTAGGGGTGGGAAACCTGTTGCCCTGCAGATGTTGTCTGATTACAACTACCATCATCCCAGAACACTAGTCATTGTTGACTAAGATTGATGAGAGTTGGAGTCTAAGAATATGTGAAAGCCCAAAAGATTCCCCAGCTGATTTAGATGCATAACCTGTAAAGCTGTCTCCCCCAAACTGCGAACCAGGGTATGCTAATTGCAGTAAGGGAGAACTGTTCACATGTCAATAATTAAAGCAGACATAGGCAATCTCGGCCCTCCAGATGTTTTGGAACTACAACTCCCATCATCCCTAGCTTACAGGACCAGTGGTCAGGGATGATAGGAGCTGTAGTCCCAAAACATCTGGAGGGCCAAGTCTGTCTATGCCTGAATTAAAGGAACTCAAAGAACCCACGCATGGAGGCAGCTCTCTGCTGCATCTTCACATGGTTCTCTGATCTTCATTCTTTTCAATCAGCCTCCTCAGACACAGGCAGTTCAGTTGAGTCTCCACACTGGGATAAACTGGAGTATTCAAATCCAACAGAAACAGACAGAAGAATCACATTACATCTCCCAAATAGTTTGTTCTGATATTGGCCTCTTTGCAGCCAGAGGCACGCACAGAAATACACAAAAGTGGGTGATTGTGACTCACATGCTAGAGTAAAAACTCTCGAGGCAGACCAGTGCACAGACGAAGGTATAGCTAAGTCAGTAGAGCATGAGACTCTGAATGTCAGGGTCGCAAGTTTGAGCCCGGTGTTGGGCAAAAGATTCCTAGAGGGTTGGACTAGATGACCCTCATGATCCCTTCCAACTCTACAATTCTGTAAGAATAGAGGGTTGCATTTTTGGCGAGCACAAGCATCCCAAATGCCAGATAGAATGATCCAACCTCATCTCCCCACCCCCCAACCAAACCCATTTTGGGGGTGCAGAGAGAAAGCCCTGCTGTACGAGTGGGAGCCTTTGTTCACAACTTGGGATTCATTAGGTGGATCCCTCCCAGAAACCCTCCAATTTTAATTCAGAAGTTGAGGTTGCTATTTTTGTGGAGCCAGGAAAAAGAGAGACATTCACATGGTGGAAGTAATGAGGCCTACAGGAGAAGGGCAATTTGGGTCTATGGTCACATTCATATCATGCGTTTAAAGCATTTGACCTTACCCCCCCCCAAAAAAAACCCAAGAATCCTTGGAACTGTAATTTACGCCTTACAGGGCTAGACTTCCCAGCACCCTTACTTTCCCAGAATTCTCTGGGGGAAGTAACAAGCTTCAAATATATGGTGTAGATATGACCAAAGGATGTTTGCTTTCGTAGATTTTCACCAAAGGATGGTATCTAGTTAAACAGTTCCACTACTAATAGGATGTTTAGCTGTGTAATGGAACTTTCCCAGTCTCTCCTCTCACTGTGTTACCCTAAATATAGTCCAGGGGTTCCCCTAACCCTATGAATAGAACATCCTTGCACAAGTGCGCCTGTTTAGCTGAATACCACCTACGTTAGCAGGCTTACTGGTCATCCCCCTTTCATACCATGCCAACCCCCGATGAACCATTTTTTAGATGTGGTTGTAAAAAGTATCTTCCACAAACTCCAGATCTTTTATGAAGGCCTTTTGAAATGCAGCAACATGGGTGCACATGTCAAGCAGCCTCTGAAATGACTTCGTACTTTCGTATTCTTCGTACTTTCGTATTCTCTGAAATGACTTCGTACTTTCGTATTCTCAAGAAGAGACAAGTCCAATTACTGGTTCGTAGGACAATCCACGCTTTCCACCAATAGAAGAAACCACATGTAGAAACCACAAACCTGTTATACTTTTGCTCAAAAATCAATGCTCTGAAATGTTCCTTAAATGACCCTCTTTAATATAGCTTTTACTGCATAGCATGAAAAGTACTAAGCTTGTTGTTAACAGATTTATTTTGCTTTTTAGATCGATTTAGAAGGGGGGGGAAAAATAGAGTAACATTTAATATAACCCTCTGCAAAATTAGGAATACACACCTTCTAGAAAGGATTTTTAAAGTATCAAACACTTCACGTTTGCTCTGGATCTCAGAAGGATGCAGTTAACCACTTATTATACTCAGCAGTGATAGCAGAACATTCTCACTGTTGAAAAGCAGACACTGGAATATTTGAAGAAGAAAAAAATATTCTCAGAAATCCCCAAACTGTACAAACTATACAAAAGGATAAAGACGCCCAAGCTACACTCACTTCCCTGCACTTTGCTTACAAAATGCTAGCATAAACCAAGTCCCTAATGACTTTATGGCACACCAGCTTTTAAAAAACACCCTAAAAACCAACTTCATAAATATTTGCGGGAGGTCACATTAGGCCACCAGATATTCAAACCACCATTAATTCCATGTACGTGAATTCTGATGAAACCAGGGCCTCTAAGCTAATGCAATGTTCTTAAAAGCACCCTGATGCCTGACAAGTGGAAGCAGTCTGTTTTCCATCCTTCCGTACCTCACAATATTTTATCTTGACAGATGTTTGCCTTTTTCTGCCTCACTTCCATTCTGGCATATGTCATCCAAAGACAGATGGTTTAAACAAGGAAACATCTGCAAGACTGATTCAATAACTGAGGAAAAGGACGATTAAATCATCTAATATTCCATGATGCACTTTAGATATGCGAGACTCTTAAGCATTAGCAGTTAAAAATGTGACATATTTGTTTTTAAATTCAGATATACTGGGCTGTATTCAGTGGTGCACTTTGGCAAATAGAAGGACTCCTTTAATTTGCATAACAGCGTCTTTGATCCGGCAGACGATCCGGCAGACGTCTTCACTAACTGAAGGGGAGAGGACAACATTTTGCCAATTTCCATCCTTCCGTCTGCACTACTGTTCTGTCCCCACAACCCCCTGAAGATGAGGAGGGCAGGTGGGAACTACAAGGAGAAAGAGGAAATCATCAAAAACCATATCCCCACTTCCTCCAATAGCAGAAATATCCACAGAATCAAAAGCAAGAATGGATTAAAAAAATTCACAATTGGATCAAACCCAGTAGATTGTGCATTTGCAATGAGTACTTTATAACTTTTTGGTGTTGTCTGGCATTCGCAGATAACCAATATATTTAACGTACAGAATTTTGTAATGGATACGCTATATGTGATATTTCCGGATCCTAACTATACATATCTTCACAATGAGAATCACATCAAACATTCTGAATTATTTTTAAAGCATAAACAAACACACTCTGTCTTGTGTTTGATAAGCAGCTTTGGCTTTAATTCAGCAGCTACTGTCAACAACCACATTTCAAGGTCCCATCCAATTGAGAGTCAAGGAACACCAACACAGAAGGAAAAACATCAACGTCACACAGACTATGAGGTGGATTCTGAAATAAATACAAAGCATAACTTCCACAAATGTGCTGAATTATTCTGCATTGTTCAACAGTATACAAAACTTACTATTTCTTGGGCACACAAACATCCTTGAAACCAAGGGTGAGTTCACACATTACTTAACACTTGATGGCTAGAAGCTACATGTGAACCAATTCCACTTCAACTCCCATCAGTCCTAGCCAAATACCGTATATACTCGAGTATAAGCCGACTTTTTCAGCACATTTTTTATGCTGAAAAAGTCCCTCTCGGCTTATACTCGAGTGAAGTGGGTGGCGGCAGAGGGACGAGTGGCCCAGAAGAAGCCCTTTCTCACCACTGGTCCTGCCGCTGCTGCCTCTCGCAAGGGCAGGCACAGGAGCCGCAGTTAGGAGAGGCGATGCTGCGCCTCTCCTAACCACGGCTCCTATGCCTGCTCTTGCGAGCGGCAGAGGGACAAGTGGCCCAAAAGGAGCCCTTTCAGGCTGCTTGTTCTTCCTCCACCACTGCCGCCATCACCAGGTTTGTGGTGTGGTGATCTGACATACTCGAGTCAAAGGTTTTCCCAGTTTTTTGTGCTAAAATTAGGTGACTCAGCTTATATTCAGGTCAGCTTATACTAGAGTATATACGGTATCTTCATCTTCCCTTACCCTCAAGCCCACACGCCCATCCCCAAGTCTGCATGGAGATCCTTCTCAGTCATGCACAGCACCAAAGGGGGTGAACAAGCACCCCCCAAAAAAAACAAGGAGCTTGCTCCCCACCCCCAATTGCTGGACTCCTGCCATTAACATTTGCTGCTATTTTGCTTTGAGTTTTTACTGCGTGTGACACAACTCAACCACTAAGAATTATACTTTGCCCCTTCTGTGCCCCCTTTTTCTGGTGCTGCCACTGTTCTCAGCGAAAAAGTGCTTTTCTTTCAGCTCCCAGGGAGTGGGATGTTGTAAATGTTCTGAAAACTGCCCTCAGAAAATAAGGTGCTCAAGAACATTTCACAAATGCTAAAAATATAGAATCATAGAATTGTAGAGTTGGAAGTGATGCCAAGGGTCTCCAGTCCAACCCCCTGCAATGCAGGAATCTTTTGCCCAATGTGGGGCTCAAACCCACAACCCCGAGATTAAGAGTCTTGTGCTCTACCGACTGAGCTATCCCTGGTCAATGTTATTCTCACACATCTCTCTTCGAAACCCCTTGTAGTCACTTCACTGGCGACTTTAAAACAGAATGAAAGCACAAGCCAAGCCAATTGCCTTAGAAAATATTTATACTTACACCTCCCATTGTAATTCCATCAATAAGCGCCACGTATGGCTTCTGGCAGGTGCCTGTCAGGACGGAAACAACACATTTCGTGAGGAGAGAGAGACTTTGTGCTGGCCACCAGGCAATGGCTTTTTCCACCTGCCTTGCCCCAGGTGGAGTCATCAGAAGAGAGATGTTTCCAGGTGAAGAACTGTGAGGGCAGAGAGACTCTGTGTTGGCCATCAGGCAATAGTCTTTCCACCTGCCTTGGCCCACCCTCCTAGGAGCCTTTCCCAGACCATGGCTTTAAGAATAGCAGAAACAGCTGTGAAGAGAGCAGCTTAGGGATTTATTTATTTTTAAAAAAAATTATGTTGTGTGTCCTTGTTCTCAATTTGATCTTTTCATGTTTTTTTGTATGTTTTCTGATATTTTATGCATTGTGACTTGCTGTTATTTTTACTGATTATAGTTCAGTAATTATTTATTGTAGCAGTTAAGTATAAACTGTTTCATTACCATTTTCTGATATTTAATTTTACTGTTTACCATTATATTCTAATGGATTATTGAATATTGCTTCATTTGATGTAAGTTGTTTATTTTAAAGTTATGTTTTTATTATGGCTTTTTTGGTACTGGATCAGATTGTTATTAGGTGTGTGATCTTTGCTGTCTATTTTGTGGTTTCTTCAGCTTGTAAACCTATATTGGTGATATAGGAAGGTGGTATACAAATTAAAAGTGAAATGAAAAGACATATATGTGTTTAAAACAGAACAAAGCACACTTCTGCAAGGAAAGACCTTGTGAAGCCTGATAATATAACTTGAATATTCAAATTGTTGACCAAATTATAATTATTCCACTCTGAATTCCAGGATTAGCCATGTTAGTCCATTGCAGCAAAGAGCCAAGAGTTTTACAGCACCTTAAACATCAGCAGACAAAAGCATATGCCGTAATAAACCTGTTAACCTTTAAAGTAGGTGCAGGGACCCTTTTTCAGTCTGAGCACTCCATTCCTTTCAAAGCACCCTTTCCAGGTGCAACAAGTCAGTGGTGGATATGGGTAGGCAAGTGGATGGAGCAACAAATGCTAATTTTACCCTAGTACACTATGGTTATTTCTACACAAGCCCCTCTCTATCACCCATCAAGCAGCAAGAGGCATTATCAGAGTTGGGAGACACACTGCACTCAGGCAAAAACATTCAGGGTGGGAAGCAGAACCAGTGAAGGGGGTAGCCTGGGGAGACTTCAGAGGGCCGCACAGAGAGATGTGGAGGGCCGCATTTAGCCTGAGATTCCCCATCCATGCTTTAAAGTGCTGTGGTGCCTCCTCTCTTTCTGAATATAAGATTTGGATATTTAAAATGTTCTTATGCCACCATTCCGTTAAAAAAAACCCATACAGGGCAGCTCACAACAGTGATAAAATAAGGAATGAACAAGAGAACAGTAAAACCAAAGTAAAAAACCCCCCAAAACGTAGCAATACCAGGGATGGGGGAGGGGAATCAACTGATTAAAGAAGAGCTTAGTGTTGAGCCTGGGTAATAAAAAGTTATTTGCCTGGCAGAAAGAGTATCTGAAACTAGACGCCAGGCAGGTCTACCTATACAAAGCATTCCACAGAATATAGCAGCATAACAGGTCAGGTGTGGGGAAGCTCAGGGCCAAGGGTCCAAGGAGAGCCCAGGCTTCTTGCATCTCTCACCAGGCTACACCCCCTCACCCGCTGTGCTTCACTCCCAGAGTGCTATTGTTCTCAAACAACACCACCTCTTGTTTCTCAGGTTAAAGGCTAGTGAGGAGTGTGTGAGCACGTGCAGAAACTACCCTACTGCACAAGTGGAAAATGTAAGTGTGTTGCTCCACCTACTTTTGCTCCTAGCCTCACCTACCCCGGCACATGGCCCTTGGAAGGTTGTAAATAAAGGAATGCAGCCCTCAGACTGAAAAAGGTTCCTTCCAGTGTATGAAAGAAACGCCGTGGAGAATTGGTGCAAACTGTGGAAACTGGCAATACTATTCTTAGAACAATTTTTAAAACGAATGGTGACGTGTTACCAACCACATAGGTACTAGTGTGAAAATGCGGGGTAGGGAAGGGGTTTAAGAAGGGTTACGTCTAGCTCAGTTGGTTAGCGTGTGGTGTTGATAATGCCAAGGTTGCAGGTTGGATCTCCATATGGGGAGCTGCATATGCCTGCATGGCAGGGGGTTGGACTAGATGATCCTCAGGGACCCTTTCAACTCTGTGATTCTACGCCTACTCAAATTAAGCCTGTACTTTTAAATTACAGTGCTACCTCGGGTTACATACGCTTTAGGATACACACTCCGTTAACCCAGAAATAGTGCTTTAGGTTAAGAACTTTGCTTCAGGATAAGAACAGAAATCAGGCTCCGGCGGCGCGGCAGCAGCGGGAGGCCCCATTAGCTAAAGTGGTGCTTCAGGTTAAGAACAGTTTCAGGTTAAGAACGGACCTCCGGAACGAATTAAGTACTTAAGCTGAGGTACCACAGTACTAAAGTACTTTTAAATTACTGGTATACACACCGATAGCATTGTTCAAGGCGTACTCTTCTCTGAAGAAATATTGTGGCATCCCTTCTCCCGCTCTTCCTGCTTCAACGATAGCTAGCAAACAAAAGAAGTGTCAAATTTAGCTACCAAAACACTTAACTGTCTGGAATACCAAGAAATGTGACTGCAGCAAACTTTCATGATCACAATATATGCAATCCAAGTTGGTGGACATCCAAATTCTGTAATTTAACTAGGTGCGATGTAAAGAAGCGCATTCTTTTGTCTGTTCTGAATCTCCCAACATTCAGCTTCATCTGATGGCACCAGATTCTAGAATTAGGACAGGGGAATAAAACAACAACAACCCTCTGTTCAATTTCTCCACACCACAGATAATCTTATATACCTCTGTTGTGTCTCCCTCTGCTCTCCTTTTTTGTTAACTAAAAAGCCACAAATGCCCTTTCCCTACAAAAAAACCTTTCCCTACAAGGAAGTCTCAACCCCTTGATCATCTTGGTTGCCCTTTCCTGAAACTATTCCAGCGCTACAATATCCCCTTTGAGGTGAGGCAACCAGAACTGTACAGAGTATTCCAAGCGCAGTGGCCCCACAAGTCTGTATAACAGCATTACTACATGGGCAGTTTCATTTTCAGTACCTTTTCTAATGATCGCCAATATGGAATTTATCTTTTCCCAGCCGCTGTAAGCTGAGACAACTTCACTGACCTATCAACTACAAGGCCAGTTGTTCCTGGTCAGTCACTGCCAGTTCAGACTCCGAAAGCATATATGTGAAATTAGAATTCATTGCCACAGTGTGCCTTACTTTACACTTGCTGACAATTAAATGCATTTTACTCCCCATTAACCTAGTTTAGAAAGATCCTTTTGGAGCTTCTCCCAATTTATTTTAAGCACCTTGAACATTTTGGTATCAGCAGCAAACTTGGCTAACTTAATGCTCATCCCAAATCTAGATAATTTATGAACCTGTTAAAAAGCACAGGTCCAGCACTGATCCTCGGAAGACTCCATCCTTCCAATGGTAGGACAATCCATTTATTCCTGTTCTCTTCTTCCCATTTCTGAATCAGTTCCTGGTCCATAACAGAACCTCCCCCTTATCTCATGACAGCTAAGCTTACCCAGGTGTCTTTGCTGAGGGCCATCATCAAAAAGCTTTTGAAATTTTAAGTACTCAATGATAACTGAAACTCTCAACTTTTTGAATACTCAAAACCTTACCTTTGATATCGCCTCCTGCACAGAAAGCTTTGTCTCCAGCTCCCTTTATTATTATTAAAAAGGTGTCAGGGTCCTTCTCCCATTTCTACAAAAGATAAAACATGTTGAATGTGGGCTCTGATAACAGAAATGAACCAGGCTCAGGAAAAACAGCAGGGTTGGGAACATTTCAGCATTTCTTTCTCATTGGCTGCTTCTACACTGGAAGCTGCTTCTACCCTCTTTATATCTGTATGGTAGCAATACATATTTGGGGGGAAAACACAAGGCATCATGTAGTTTCACCCTAATTTCCTTGGGCCAAAGCCACGTGCTCTACAAGGCTCCATACCACCTCTCTCTTCTTGAACACAGAACAGCCACCTTTGACCCATTCCCTTGTTCAGAGCAAAGTCAGCACAAAAAGGGGTGTGGGGAGAACCCCGAAAGCTCTCTACCTTATGCTTTGCCTCTTCCTCCTTTCGATACAGACGGCAGCAATGCCACACCTTCGGGATGAATCTCAGCAACCTGTCGAAACCCTGAATCCACGTGCACTGCACTTCCCCCTACTGAGCCATGGCTGAACCAGGTGATAGACTAGAAGTCCAGGGGAGCGATAAAAGGCCCTGGCTTCTTAGGATCCCAGTGAAGTTTGTTTATTTGATTTATAGCCTGCCCTTCCTCCAGAGGAAGTCCAGGGAAGCCACATCTCACCTCCCCTTGCCCTTCTCCCTTGACTAACTTAAGGAAAGCTGCAAAGCCAAGCAAACCCCCAGCCAACCTGAGGCCTTTCCTATAATGTTGACTCTGCAGATGGCAAGGGGAAATATCCATTCCCACCACTTCCCACCTTGCACAGGAATCCCCCTTGAGACATTTCCTTTTTCCAGAGGGAGCAGTCACATTCATTCTTCTCCCTCCCTTGAAGCAATATTCACTTGCTTTCAGTACTGCCTTTCTTGGCCCTGCTTCCAGGCTCCCCGCCCCCCCCCCCCACTACTCTGCCATTTAAATAGGGATTTCTGTTTGGCTGTGGGACACCACAGCGTACGGTTGCTGCCACTAAGATCACCAGTATACTTCTGTAAATATGGTAAAGATGAACATGGTGTGTGTGTCTCAGTACTGAATAACTGTTAGTTATTCAGTGAGCGTAGATAAAATCCACTACCAGTAACAGCATTTCTGCTGTTCTCATTTTCAGGTCCTTCCCCACTCCCCAGTACATCCCCAATTAAATCAGGATGGCCATAAAATTAATCTGATTGCTGGTTCATCCAGAGCCCTTGGCTTGGTTTGCGCATGCATGCTCATTGTCGAATGAATGCGAGGTCAAGACATGGATTTTGTTAGTGAATGAGCCGTCACAGATCATACGTTGCATACAGAACTTTTGCACCACCTCAAACCCAATGGTTTTCAACAGAGGCAGTTCACACATTCAGCTGCTGAAGTGTAGAAAAAACGTGATGGGCTATAGCCGCTGCTCGAGGTGCTGCCCTTGAATGGCCTCCTCTGTCAATCCACACACTGTGCCCACAGCACTGATTTAAAAGAAAATCACCAACCTTCAGTTGTGGATGCATCTGTCGAATCATGGATATATTTAATGCATTCAGAGCCTTGGGTCTGTTCATGGTTATAACACCAGCACACCCCTTTTTTTCCAAGAGAACCTCAGAGGAAGAAGCTGTCGTCTTGGACATACTCTGCATATTTGAAACAAGAACAAACAAACAAAAATCAAGGGACTCAGCCACATTAGTCAAAAAACAACATTTTGAATGTGTTATAAACACGTAACACCAGATGGCGCCAGAGAGCAAAAAAAATCGATGCGATTTTTACATAGCGGGTTGTTTTCTTTTGTTACGATTTAATTTCTGACTTATTTATAGCGGGGGGAGGGTTCCTGTGTGTAGATCCACCCAAGGTTTCTAACAAGCTGCTAATTTGCAAGTTGGTTCCAGCATGCAAATTCTTTAGAGCAGGGGAGGGAAAACTGCCTCTCCAGATGTTACTACTACTCCCATTCTATATGGCCCTTCTGGCTGGAGCTCATGGGAGCTGGAATCCAAAAGCATCTAGTTTTCATGCAGAAGGTCCAAGGTTCAATCCTGGGCACCACCAGCTGGGACGGACTCACTGACTGAAACCCAGAGAGCCACTGCCAGATAATGCGGAGCTCGATGGACCAATAGTTTGGCTTGGTATAAGGTAGCTTCTATGTTCCTATCTAGCAAACTACTTTAGGCTCATGTATGAGCTTATGCACACCCACAAGTGCTCGTCTCCTGCCTTTCCCCTATGTGAACAGTATACAGGAAGCCCACAACTTATGAACATTTGACTTGTGTGCATTCAGCTTTATGCACTTGGCAAAATAATTTTTAAAAAATTAAAAA
>JAXCMG010000008.1:33080880-33186477 GCA_034642415.1 Podarcis siculus
ACAACCTGAAGGAGACCTCCACACTTACCAAATGTTCTACAATGACCTGTAACCTGTTGAATGGCTTCAATCTGAAACAAGAAAATCAAGTTCAGCCATATCTTCTGCCACAGCCTATGTAAAAATGTCAAGCAAATCAAGCACATGCTTTTGTCAGCCACACCTACACTATACATTTAAAGCAGAAACAGCAGGGGGGGGACTTTCTAGAGTAGTTTATGAATTGACCCAGGGAACTCTGAGAATTGTAGGCTTGTGCGGGGAGTACTCCATATTTATTAACATGGCCCCCCCACATCCATTTTATATTGTGTTCTAGGTGCCAGACAGAAGCTTTTCTCTTCAACCAGGTGTTGGCTGATTAACATTCTATGGCTTTTCAAATGTGTTTGTGGGCTATTGGTTTGTTTTTGTTTTATTATGTATGTTGTATTTTGATGCTGAGAACTGCCCTGTGATCTTCAGATGAAGGGTGGTATACTGAATGAACGAACAAATAAGCATCATTCATGTGCAAACTTTAGGACAAAGGGACCAGCTTTCTGAAAAAAAATATACATCTTCCCTACATTACCTTTCCTATGTTGTGCTTTTAGTACACCTTAACATAAACACAAACATGTCCAAAAATTAAATTTGAAATGATTTTCAGCCAAGAAGGAAGCATTCCACATAGCAGGATAAGCCTTCCCACACTCCAAACTTTTTTCTTCTCATAGGGCTCATTTAACTACTTGGTCCCTCTTTAAAGCCCCAACTTTAAATTCAGCCAATGAGCTGAGCTGACATTGCCCTTGATCTTGGATCACCTTAATATGACCTTAACATGCAGCAATGGGACACTTGCTGGAACTCCAGGGAGAGCAAGTACCTGTCGCCGCACACACATCTGTTGAAAAACAAAGGGCATGAACCACAAAGAGCTGCCTTCATTTGAAAAGAGATTTTGTTCCTGAATCTTGGCAGCCCAAAGCACCTGTTCCCGTCTTCCATAAGTTTCCTTCTCCATTTTCGTGACCTAGAAAAGAGTTCCTGCTCTTAACACTGTCCATTCCCCTCTGTGGCATTCATGGTCAGAGGCACTGATGGGAGGCACTCCTTATGGCTGAAAGGGCAATTGTAAACCCACGGAACCTCTTAGGCTTGCCGATCAGAAGGTCGTCAGTTCGAATCCACACAATGGAGTGAGCTCCTGTTGCTCTGTCCCAGCTCCTGTCAACCTAGCAGTTCGAAAGCACACCAGCACAAGTAGATAAATAGGTACCACTGGGGCGGGAAGGTAAACGGCGTTTCCGTGCGCTCTGGTTTCCATCACGGTGTCCCATTGCGCCAGAAGCGGTTTAGTCATGCTGGCCACATGACCCGGAAAGCTGTCTGTGGACAAACACCGGTTCCCTCGACCTGAAAGCAGAGATCAGTGCCACACCCCATCGTCACCTTGGACTGGACTTAACCGTCCAGGGGTCCTTTACCTTTTATATTATTATTATTGTTATTATTTATTCAATCTGTATACTTCCCTTCATCCTAAAATCTCAGGTTCGTGGAATAAAACCACAAAAATGCGTAGTAAAAACAAAGTATAAGAACAAAACAAATAATACACACACACACACCCTTCCCTCAAACACATTTAACAGGACTGTTAGTAATACAACGGCCTGGTTGAAGTTTATAACCCCAACCAGGACGGTAATAAGAGTGTTCAGCGAAAGCTACGCAGCGCAGGCCCCGCTACTCGGGAGTAAGCTCCCACTGCGTTCAAGGCTACTTCTGAGGAAAGGTAGGCGGGGCTGCGCTTCTCGACACCGCTCTCGGCCCTCGCCCC
Organism: Podarcis siculus; assembly: GCA_034642415.1. NCBI lineage: Eukaryota > Metazoa > Chordata > Lepidosauria > Squamata > Lacertidae > Podarcis > Podarcis siculus. The sequence continues at coordinate 33,082,709 of JAXCMG010000008.1, forward strand.
ACTCGCAGGGCCGCCGGCCTCGTCTAACCTGGGAAGCCTCCGCCTCAACACCGGAGCCACAGCCGGCAGCCCCATCCTGCTACCGGCGCTCTCTCTCGCCCGCTAACTTCGACGGTTATGAGGAGAGGAGGCCGGCAGGGCGCGAGGTGATGACATCACGTGGCTGCGCCGCTATGCACGCGCGCACAGCTGACTCTTAGCGCGTCAACGGTTTGGGAAACTTTTCAGAGCACCGAGTTCGCGCGGCCTAGAGAGGCCGAGGAGTGGAAAGGAAGCAAGAGATCAAGTAAAAGGAAAGAGCCGCATCGCATAGCCCGGATGCGGCGTTTCCGAGTTCCCTTTGGCAACACAATCCTGACCGTGAGAGCTGCCCATAAGTATCAATGGGGGGAACCTTATGACGTAGCTGCGACTGGACAGCGGCAATGGGTCTTATTTTGCGCGATTTTTTTATTTTTTTAAGGCTTTAAATATTTTTGCAAGGGAGTTATGGCCGTGACCGCAGGAGCGGTTTACGACCACCCTGCCGTGTAGTCCATTCTTAATACACTACAACCAAGTCCCATTGAACCCAGATGCGCTTAATAAGATTGCACGGGAACAACAACCCTTCAGTGTAGCCCGGTACTGTTTCCTCCACGTTGCTGAGGACAGGCAGAGGCTCACGGCCGCCCTGCAATGGAGCCCACTGCTCACACTGCAGGTGGGATACAGAGGTTCGTTTGCGTTTCCAGCCAAATCCCCCCCCCCAAAAAAACCACCCCACATCACTCTCATTAGATTGCAGCAAAGGTTGATCTATTGCCCAATCTTTAGTTGCCATTCCTGCACTGCGGGGGGTTGGACTAGATGGCCCTTGGGCAGGGGTAGGCAAACTAAGGGCCGCGGGCCGGATCAGGCTCAATCCGGCCCCCGGAACGGTCCAGGAATCAGCGTGTTTTTACATGAGTAGAATGGGTCCTTTTATTTAAAAAGCATCTCTGAGTTATTTGTGGGGCCTGCCTGTTGTTTTTACATGAGTAGAATGTGTGCTTTTATTTAAAATGCATCTCTGGGCTATTTGTGGGGCATAGGAATTCATTCATATTTTTTTCCAAAATATAGTCCAGCCCCCCACATGGTCTGAGGGACGGTGGACCGGCCCCCTGCTGAAAAAGTTTGCTGACCCCTGCCCTTGGGGATCCCTTCTGACTCCATGATTCTTCCCCGCCCTAATCCAGAGGAGTTCAGTATTATCCCTGAAACCGGAAAGTGGAACAATGCCTTACTTGTTGGGGAAGCGAGTAGAAACATTTTTCTCCATCACCTGCTTTCCCTTTCTCTATGACGTAGGAGGCCTCCTTGTTTCTTGGCATTAACGCCACCTGGAGGCCTCTCTGATAAACGACTGTCTCCCTTCTCCCCACTGATTCCCATATCCACCTCCCAGGACTCTCTGCCTTCCTGCTCCCCACCAGCCTCCACAATTACAGAGTTGGAAGGGATGCCAAGGGTCATCTAAGTCCAGCCTTCTCAACAATGCAGTCCCCCATCCAGTTTGAAACCAGACCAGACCCTGCTTAGCTTTGCAAATGTACTAGCGGTTTTATTTGGGGGTGGGAGTTTATAAACCAGAATAATGTTATACGAATCAGTATACCAAGTTTTCTCGTGTCATTTATATATCACAAAAATAGCATAATGAATGTGGGGAAATATCTACAACATATGGTTCATTATTAGTGGTCAATGTATAAGTTATTATTATTACAGTGGTACCTCGGGTTAGGAACTTAATATGTTCTGGAGGTCCGTTCTTAACCTGAAACTCTTCTTAACCTGAGGTACTCTTTTAGCTAATGGGGTCTCCTGCACCGCCGCTGTGCAATTTCTGTTCTCATCCTGAAGCAAAGTTCTTAACCCAAGGTACTGTTTCTGGGTCTATAACCTGAAGCGTCTGTAACCTGAAGCATCTGTAACCCGAGGTACCACTGTAATTTCATTTCTATACCGCTTTACATTTTTAAGAAAAATCTCAAAGCAGCGTACAGAATATTAAAACATCAATAACACAATCTGAAGAAAGTCAAATACAGAGTCTACAATTAACAGAAAACTAAAATATTATCTTAAAAGATTTCAAAATAAAACATTACAAAAGAGGTCAACTACAAAAGGAGGTTATTGGTTCATGAATTGGTTTAAACCATTAGGAAGAAAAGAGGGGGAAATACGGGGGGGTGGTAAGTTGGGTGGGGTCGGGTGGTTATGCTTCTGTTATTCTACTTAGTGAATGTGTGGGGTTTCCTGTCAGTGTTACTTGTATGGGTGATTCAAAAATACACACACACACACACACACCCTGCACACACATAAAAACAATTCTCACTACAGCCAACCAAAGACAACCAACCACACACTAAGCCACCACCAACCTCTCTCACCACCAACGAAATGCAACAAGTGAATGTGGTTTTATCGCTGCACCACTCGGCTGTTGCCCCGTTGGCAGTGCCCACGGATGGTGTGTGCAACACTTGCATCACAGAGTCGTGCTGTGGACAGACTGAAAGGGCTGTCATCCCCCCCCCCAGTCCCCTGAAAGCTATATTTTTAAAATAGCATCAGAAATTCAACAGCAGGTCTTTCCCATCTTGCAGTGATGGAGAAAGTTGCACCTGCCGTATTTCTGCTTGCAACGCAGCTGTTAAATGCAAATGGTATCCTACAAGTTATTTGTGTGTGTGTGTGTGTACGCAGTGTTGGAATTTCTGTGGATTAGATAGACACCAATACACCGGAGAACATAAATGCTTTTATTGTATTAATATATATTTTTATGAAGTGCGTACAATGCTGCTGGCTTCTACACAGAGATTAAAAACCATACAGTACATCTGTGTACTATTAATAACTGTTGCTAATGGCTGACATAGGTTGTATGATGCGCATGAATAGGGTTTTAAGGGGATTTTCAGCTATTAACCTATATATGGTGGGGATGAGGCAGAGCACCAGAGGAAGCAGCTCCCCGATGAGTGAGATTTTGCAGACCTCTCTTGCACAACCCCAGTAAGCGGTGGGGTGGCTGTGGAAGGAGGGGCACATTCCCGTTTCAACTCAGGCGGCAAAATTGGATGTGCCGATCTCTTATCCTGAGCTGGAAAATACCACTCCTGTCCATAGCACATCATCAGAATCCAGCAGCTCTCCTAAATCACACATCCCCTGAAAACCTATATGTGAAAAAAGCTAAACTGAAAAGCTTTCAAGTGCTGCATAATAATCCATTAAGAATAGATGACTCCCATATTGCCTTATCAAGAAGTACCATCAAATGTCTCATTTGAATTCTATGCCAAAGATGGAAATAAGAAACTGTCCCAATGAAAGAAGTTTGGCAATTAAAACTGATGGAATATGCAGAGATGTTGAAACTCACCGGAAAAATAAGAGATCAAGATGAGAGACCTTTTTTAACAGACGGCAGGGAAATTGTTTAATATATGTAGACAAATTGTAAACAATCAAAAACATTGGCAGGATTGACATAAACACAAGCAGTAAAAAAACCAAAACTTACAGAGAGTAAAAAGATTAAATTCACAAATAGGTTGGAATTGGTTGTGCAGTAAATAAGAAACCACAGAGGGGAGGGGAGGAGAAGAGAAGGTTGGTTTTTGTTTAGATTTAATTTTTGTTGTAGAGACATTGTAAAAAGAAAAATAGGAAAGAGAAATTTACTTTTATTTTTAATAGGGTTGGGCATGCTATACTGGAACGTTCATGATGACACACTTCAGTCGTCTGGAGAATCTAGCCCAGCGACTTCATCTAAATGTTAGTTAGCATAAGAGAGATTGAACCCTGCAACACCCTACTAAATAGTTGCTGGGGCTGGACCTGCAAAGTCCTAATGACTCCCTCTGGAACAGGCTGTGAAATCAAAGGACCAAAACACTGCAAGGCAACATCCCATTTTACAGCCTAACTTCTACACAGCTGGTCCTATTCCCATAAAATTTTGGTAGCTATGTGGTTCTGATATTTATTTTACTCATCCGGGGCACAAAATTGCACCTTCCAAATAGTATCTACATGCCGGGAAGAAGAATCAAAATCAGAACCTACATCCTAAACTTCTGTTCGATTAAAACCTTGAGCAGCTGTTATGTCTCGGAAATGCTCTCGGCAGACCCCAGATGGCAACCTTGTTCTTCCCTTAAAAACAGAGCTCCTCCATCTGGCTCATTTGGAATCCCTTTGGTAGAATTCAACACAGCCACTGCTAGCTTTCTTTTATCATTCTCAGATTATCAGTTGTACAGCTGAAGCAAAACTTGTGTCAGAAAAGGATTCTACTGTTAATGAGTCTCCCATGGTAGCTGGTATAAAGACCCTGAGGCTAGACAATGTACAGTGGTACCTCGGGTTACAAACACTTTGGGTTACAAACTCCGCTAACCTGGAAGTAGTACCTCGGGTTGAGAACTTTGCCCCAGGATGAGAACAGAAATTGTGTGCCAGTGGCACGCCGGCAACAGGAGGCCCCATTAGCAACTGAACCCTGGTCTCCCTGGTTGGAGTCTGACACTCCAATCACTCATAGCTACACATAGCTCATAGTTACACATAGGTACACAATAGTTACACATTTGTGAACAGTGCAATAAACAACCTTCCTACCTTTTTAATACTATTTTTTAAAAATAATATATTTATTTTTCTTTTCTCTTTACACAACAGAAACAGGAATTGGGAGGAGAGGAAGGAACAAGTGAGGAAGACCAGTGTGGTGCAGTGGTTAGAGCGCTGGACTCGGACCTGGGAGACCAGAGTTCAAATCCCCACCCAGCCTGGGTGACCTTGGGCAAGTCACATTCTCTTTGCCTAATCTACCTCACAGGGTTGTTCCGAAGATAAAATGGCGATGGGGAGAACTCTGCCGCTTTGAGCTCCTTGGAGGAAGAGAGGGATCTAAATGTAATCACGAACAAACCCAACAATGATTCCTTTGAATAAGGGAAGGAATGTACGCAGACATTTATTTATTTTTGCTAATTTTGAGTGGCAGAATTTCTGTCACACCCTGCCTTGCAGCATCCTGTTCCTGGATCTTTGCCCAACTTTAGCCTGGTAGCATTTTGGAACAGCAGCCACTGTATTCTGACTCATACGGTTCTAGGCTGCAAAGCCTCTCTCTCTCTCTCTCTCTCTCTCTCTCTCTCTCTCTCTCTCTCGGCTTGCTTGACATTAGCTGGTCACCAATAGGCATAAATGCACACTGATGAACAATTAGGATGCTTTTTGTCTGAAGCTCTCTTGGAAATGTACCCAGGGTCACCACAACCCTGCGGAGTTAGAAGAGTCCGAAACTAGGTTTGCTTAGCGCGAGCAAGGAGAGCTGGGAAAAGGAGCAGGTTTTGGATTTCACAGCCCTCTTGGCCCCTAGTTGGATTTTAGGACTCTTTCCTGGGCTGCCCTCCCCACCAGCCCTGAACTTATGCATCCCCTGAAGTGTTTTTGCCTGGCTGGAATGTGTCCCTGAACCACACCTGTTATGTATTCAGTGGTCTGTGTTTGCCTGAGCTTGAGTCTGGACTAAGGATTCTGAGACCCTGTGTTCCGAATCAAAAACGGGGCCAAGCAAATAATAATAATCCCCAAACCAAACCCCGAGCAAGCAAGCCACCATCGGAAGTGGCTCACACTCCCTTTTCTCTGTAAACAAAGCCACAGATTGTTGAAGGGTGTGTGGGAAGAGCTATAAAGAACGGCATAAGGCGAGTTGGAAAACGAACTCTCCTTACAGTAAGATCCTCTGCACATTGACGCAACAGAAGTCCCGCTGAACTCGCTGGTGCCAACTCCCAAGTGAATACACATAACAACACCTGACTCCGCAACCTTATGCATGTTTACTCAGAAAGGAGTCCCGCTGCGTTCAACTGGGGCTTACTCCCAGATATGTTTGCCTAGGATTGGAGCTTCAGGAACAATGGAGGTTTATTATTATGGAGGGCCATAAATCAATTTGTTGCAATGTCTCAGGCAAGCCCTATGCATACTATGAAATCCAGTAACTTGAATGGGACTTTATCTCCGGCAACCAGGGACGGGATTGCAGCTTTACGAGGGGCTGCCCTTGAAGCTGACCCAGAAACTCCAGCGGGTGCAGAATGCTCCTTACGGGGTCCTACGGGGTCATCCAGTGCTTTATCAGCTGCACTGGCTCCCGGTGGAGTACAGGGTCAGGTTTAAGGTGCTGGTTTTGACCTTTAAAGCTCTATGCGGCCTAGGACCCACGTACCTACGGGACCGCCTCTCCTGGTATGCCCCACGGAGGACCTTAAGGTCCACAAATGACAACACTTTGGAGGTCCCAAGTCGCAAGGTGGTTAGACTGGTCTCAACTAGGGCCAGGGCCTTTTCAGTACTGGCCCCGACTTGGTGGAATGCTCTGTCACAAGAGACTAGGGCCCTGCGGGACTTGACATCTTTCCGCAGGGCCTGCAAGACAGAGCTGTTCCGCCTGGCCTTTGCTTTGGACTCAGTCTGACCCTTATGTTTTCCCTCCCCTTACTGTTTTGATCTATGGGCTACTTTTAAAATGAGGCTGCATTTTAAATTGCATTTTAACTTGTATTTTAAATTGGGGTTTTAGGTCCCCCCCCCCCATTATGTTTCTATTGTAATTTTACTGGTGTTAGCTGCCCTGAGCCCGGCTCTGGCTGGGGAGGGTGGGGTATAAATAAAATTATTATTATTATTAGCCCAGTTGCTCATAATGTTTCAGATTTGCATAGAGATGGGATACTTAGAATGCATGTCCCCTCAGGAATAAGTCCCAATTGGGCTTGCTCTTAAGCAAGTGGGTACAGGGCCTGCAGCCTTTAAAGTCCTCTCTTTTTGAGACTGGGGAAAAACATGTTTTAGCGACTGTCCTTTCATATTTCAAAAAGTTCGTGCAGATGAGAGAAATTTAAGACACAGAAAGCAAAAATTAAACCCAATGTTATTTTATATTTCTTTAGAGAGCCATGGATGGAGAGAGATGTATCCTTTCACATTTCAGCTCTGCATGTGTTCTGCATAATTTTCCACATTGATTAATTGAGGCTGACATGTCTTTGGGAGCAGAAAAGGCAGGACAGAAAGATTCAATAATTATCCTAAGTGCCTGCATAATTTATATGTATTAAAAAGTAAGGATTTAAAACAGAACAGATTTGCTGCAGTGCCCAGTCTAACAAAATTACTTTGTGCTAGGTGTAGACTTAGAAGTTGTGAGTTGGAGGAGCCAGACTTGGTCATGCTTAGAGTAAGTTCTCTTGCCTTCAGCATTAACTTATTCTAAGCATGGCTTATGTTTCTTGCAATTATTGGAATATTTTTAAAAAGATTTTATATATGTATATAGCTCTAATTTTATCTATGTTTTACAGTGGTACCTCGGGTTAAGAACTTAATTCGTTCCGGAGGTCCATTCTTAACCTGAAACTGCCCTTAACCTGAGGTACCACTTTAGCTAATGGGGCCTCTTGCTGCCGCCACGCCGGCGGGATTCTGTTCTCATCCTGAAGCAAAGTTCTTAACCCAGGGTACTATTTCTGGGTTAGCGGAGTCTGTAACCTGAAGCGTCTTGTAACCTGAAGCGTCTGTAGCCCGAGGAACCACTGTATTGTATTTTAATGGTTGATGTTTCCATTTTTTAGCAGTTTTTGGTTTTCTTTGTAAACTGCCTTGAGTCCCAACAGGGAACTTTTCAAAGCTTACTGGTTTATATTGCAATTTTGTACTTTTACCATCAGAATTGTTCTCAGTCCTGTTCGGCTAAATTGGTTTTAACTGAAAAGCCACATAACAAGCCAGCTACTTATTTGCTTAGCAGGGACACGGATGGCGCCGTGGCCTAAACCACTGAGCCTCTTGGGCTTGCCGATCCGAAGGTGGGCAGTTTGAATCTGTGTGATGGGGTGAGCTCCTGTTGTTCTGTCCCAGCTCCTGCCAGCCTAGCAGTTCGAAAGCACGCCAGTGCAAGTAGATAAACAGGTATCATTGTGGTGGGAAGGTAAACAGCGTTTCCATGCGCTTGGCACTCGTCACGGTGTCCCCTTCTGCCAGAAGCGGTTTAGTCATGCTGGCGACATGGTCCGGAAAAGCTGTCTGTGGACAAACGTCAGCTCCCTCAGCCTGAAAAGTAACATAAGCGCTGCACCCCATAGTCGCCTTTGACTGGACTTAAGTGTCCAGGGGTCCTTTACCTTTTACTTTATTTATTTAGCAACAACCTTTTATCCCATTTGTAGTTTTAATTAATGAGCCCTTTAATCTGCAGGTAACCTGCATGTTGCCAGTAAATATGGCTTTATTGTCCAATAATATGCCTGGCAAAATAGTATGTCCTGTCTTTTGTGTATTAGTCAGCATTAGGTAAACAGTGAATTAACAAATCCATGGCCTCTTAGGAGACAGACTTCACCTTGGAAAAAATAACCTTATTCACCTTACTGTTGAGAAACACATTTCATAGGAAAATTAGTACTAATCATTTATAATTGCCTCATATCCATTCTACAGAAAGCAAGTTTGAAGGCAGCAGGTGTTAATTGGTTTGTGGTTTCTTTTGTTCCTGTTTTTATTGTATATTTTGTGTTTTTATGTTGTCAACTGCCCTGAGATTTACAGAGGAAGGGCGGTATATAAATTTACTAAATAAAATAAATCACACAGGACGTTCTCCTGCCATCTTTGTGTGTGTGTTTTGAACAAGATTGTCCTGACAGCTCTTGACCCACTCTTCCAGATTGCTGAGGCATAGCAAGCAAAAGCACAGTCTGTCCCACAAGGAGTGCCACATAAATTATGGTTGCCAGATGTCCCCGTTTCCTGGGGACAGTCCCCGGATTTCATTTAACGTCCCCGGATTTATATTTTAAATGTTGTAGATTTATTAGTAGGGAATGAATGTTGCGTGATTGGTTCAACGGCACAAGGCACATCATATGGGGACTTCTGGCAAGGCAAAATGGCGGGCGTCATGGCAGCGAGCAGCTCCTGAAGCCAGCCAGAGCCAACTGTGCTACCAGGCTGGCTCTGGGCTGCTGAGGCTGCTGCTGCCGCCGCCACTGCCAAGGGGGAACCAGGGATGCCTGGCGTGTCAACTGGGGGAACCACTGACACCCCCCTGCAACCCAAATCAAGCCAAGTGCAAGGGCACCCAGCCAGCTGCCCAGCAGCGCTCCATGGCCAGGACAACCCCGTAGCTGACGCTGGGAGGAGGAGAAGGAGAAGGAAGAGAGAAAGAGGAAGGAGAAAAAAGAGGGGATCCCCGACCTTGCCGTGCCACTGCTGCCACTCAGGAAGAGAGGTAGGAGAGCACCGGGAGGGCAAGGACACATGGCTGAGCCCAGGCCCGACCCAAGCCTACTCCACGGCGGCTAGCGCTCAAAGATAGCAGGCCGGGGTCCAGAGGAAGGCTGTGTGGCAGAGGAGACCACAGAAGAGAAGATATTACTTCTTGATTTTTTAAAATAATTTTTACAAAATATATTTTCTCTCTCTCTCTCTCTTTTTTTTTAAGTGTCCCCGGATTCTTTGAAAAAAATCTGGTAAGTTTAACATAAATGTGGTGGATAATATAACAAATAAATACCCTTCCTCTGCTGCTTGGATGGAGGACCTCCTACTGGACATTGTTGGAACTACATGGCCAATGGACAGCGATGATGGGAGTCGTAGTCCAACAAAATTTGGACGATGGCCGGTTCCCCACCCCTTGCTAATGTCTGCATGAGGCACACCTGCAGGAACCAATGGAGGGAGGAACAGCAACCCTGTCATAAAATGCTGATAATCTGATGAAATTCCCCCCTTTTCATAGCTATGAAGAGTACAGACATTGTGTTCTTTGTTGTCCCTGGTCACTCTGCCTGCACTGGGCACTGATTTACAGATTGTCAGCGACATTTTAGCCATTGTAGGAGTATGAAAAGCTGCAAATAAACTGACAAATCCCCTCTTCTAGTTACATAACGATTACATGTACAGGAGGCCTGCTTTCCTTTGCAGCTGGCCACTATAGAATCTCCAGGTATAAAACCGTCCCTTACCTGTAAATATATCATCTGTTAAATAAATGTTCTGACATTGTAGGCAAGTTGCTTACCCAACATGGTCACCAATTTCCGTAGGGTGCCTTCTAATTCCATGCCCCAAATTTTATTTTCATGCCCGGAAAATCTTCACCCGCTACATTTCTCCATGCAAGGCTGTGGTTAAAAAGTACAGAAGCATGGCCTAGGACTGGCATGTCTAAAGTCTGTTTCTGGGGCGTAATCCTGCCCGCTGGTCAGTTTAATCTGGCCCCTGTGGCAGTTTATTTCCTGGCGTAAAACTTCAACCCTCAACAACTTTGGGATAACAACTTTGCAGTAAAATTGTATGGCAGTTTATTTTCTGGGGTAGTAAAATCCCCCCCAAAAAGCTCAACAACTTCAATCCTAAAAAAAGCTCAATAACTTGGGTTGGCCCTCATATATGTTCACTTCATCAAATCTGGTCCTCTTTGAAAAAAGTTTGGGCACCCCTGGCCTAGGATAAGTAATTAATTAACAGGTAACACTGACTGTGATCTCCTACAATACGTTCTTGCGTTCAAAATAAACATCTGTCCCTAATGATAATTTCTAGCATCAACGGGCTATGTGAAAATTGATCTGCATCCCCATTTAAGGAGAGGTTCCCTTTTGTCTTTCCAATGCAAGCGGTAGCTAAAGCCAATAATGGATTAGGCTTCCAGTACAGTCGACCACATTGTGATGAGTCTCTTCCCATCCCCTTTTCACAGACAAAAACAAAAGCCCAGAGGCAGGTGACTTATGCAGGCCCTGGAGCAAATCCTCCGTACAAATACAAAGGATGCAATTCCACCCTATGCCCTTTTAGTTAAAGTAGAATATGGATGCACTCTCTAAGGGCAGAAGTTAGTAATAATATGCAGTGCACAGAGCAGGATTGTTACCTTGCGTGGCGAGTTCCCGCCCCGTCCCCCAGGGAAATAAATACACAAGACACAAGAGTTTAAGGTTAATGGGTTGAATTAGGCCACAACTTTATTGATTACAGGAATTGAGGGGTATTGGCTTAGGCATTGGTCCTATCAGTTAACCGGCTTCAGCCCGCTTGGATGAAGACTGGCAAGGGTTAACCACCAGTAGGGGGAGTCCTGCTGAGGCACGTCAACTAGGAGCTCCCCTGGGGTCACCGCTCGGGGGCGTGCTGTTGGCCCACACCTCCATAGGCTTAGGACAAGGCCACGCCCCCCGGAATCCTTTACCGGACTACCCTTCGATTTTGGGGGGAGCTGATGGCGCTTCCCCCCCCATGTAATCTGCATAACAATACCCCTACCAATGCCTAACCGCCAATGCCCCGAAAGTTGTGACGATTGCTACGAGGTAGGCGAAAAAACCAGATGGCCGGTGCCAATTTGCCAAATGGAAAAATTCCTACCAGGCCCCTTAATGGCGACCAACCATAGCAAGGTCGGAAAAACGTAACCTAAGGGTGGGCGAGGAGGGAAAAAACCCAATCAGCTGTAGCGCGTCGATGAAAAGAGGGCGGTCCTCGGCCGCGCCGGCCTTAAATAGGGACAGGCCACACCCCCAGACCAGCCGATTGACAAATTTCCTTAAAAATAGGTCAAAAACTTCCAATTTTTTGGAGTATTTGCAAAAAGAGCTCAACAACTTTTGTGTCTGGATTTTCACTTTTTGAAATATGGTAACCCTATGTTACAGGGGCAAAGTTAGAGGAAGTCTTCCTTGTGCAATTTGCAAGGCCAAATGTGATTAAGAAGGGAGTTCAGTTGGAAAGCAGGAAGGGAAGATTGGCTACAGCGGTCTAGGTGGGTAACTATTTTTATTTTTTTATTTAATGGAAGAAAAGCAGAAGAAGTGGGGGAAAGTAAATGGAACTCTCAGCAATGTGCATGCTCAGCAAACAGAATAATAATAATAATAATAATAATAATAATAATAATAATAATAACAATAATTTATTATTTATACCCCGCCCATCTGGCTGAGTTTCCCCAGCCACTCTGGGCAGCTCCCAATCAAATGTTAAAAACAGTATAGCATTAAATATTAAAAACTTCCCTAAACAGGGCTGCCTTCAGATGTCTTTGAAAGATAGGATAGCTGCTTATTTCCTTCACATCTTAAGGGAGGGTGTTCCACAGGGTGGGTGCCACTACCGAGAAGGCCCTCTGTCTGGTTCCCTGTAACCTCACTTCTTGCAATGAGGGAACCGCCAGAAGGCCCTCAGAGCTGGATCTCAGTGTCAGGGCTGAACGATGGGGGTGGAGACGCTCCTTCAGGTATACAGGACTGAGGCCGTTTAGGGCTTTAAAGGTCAGCACCAACACTTTGAATTGTGCTTGGAAATGTACTGGGAGCCAATGCAGATCTCTCAGGACCGGTGTTATGTGGTCCTGGCGGCCACTCCCAGTCACCAGTCTAGCTGCCGCATTCTGAATTAATTGCAGTTTCCGGGTCACCTTCAAAGGTAGCCCCACATAGAGTGCACTGCAGTAGTCCAAGTGGGAGATAACTAGAGCATGCACCACTCTGGCGAGACAGTTGTGTGGGGCAGATTCACTGAACTATGGCTGCACCCCATCCTAATCTGCCGACTGGTGTGAAGAGAGAAACAACAGAATGAGGCCAAAGGGATTTAAATCTGCCAGTGGTGTGGAAAACTTCGCTGCAAATCCTCAAAAAACAACATTATGAGGAAGGGGACTCTATACCAGATAGCGAATGGGTGGGGCTCCTCCTCCCTCTCTTAGATAGGTCAAAGCTAAAATTGAGAGTTGGTTGTAATGGGACCTAGAGAAAAAGCTGCAGGCTGAAAGCTGGAGAGGTAGTACACAATGTTTGATTTCTGTCTGAATCCAAGGCTGCAGCAAGACCCTTTTGGGATGTCAATGCTGTGAGCCCCTCCACCGTAGGCTTAGGTTGTGTACATGTGTAAATAAACCATACATCATAAAGACACCACAGTCTCTGCTGTGCCTCATTTCCAAAAGGAAACACAGACCCTGAGTAAGTGCCCAGGATCCCTGGAATCTCAAAGCGCTCAGAGATTGGGGTGGTTTACAATATGCAGCAGTACCTCGGATGTCGAATGGAATCCGTTCCAGAAGTCCGTTCGACTTCCAAAACATTTGGAAACCAAGGCGCGGCTTCCAATTAGCTACAGGAAGCTCCTGCAACCAATCGGAAGCTGCGGAAGCAATGTCAGACGTTCAGGTTCCAAAGAAGGTTCGCAAACCAGAAGACTCACTTCCGGGTTAATGGCATTTGGGAGCCAAAACATTTGAGTAGCAAGGCGTTCGTCAACCAAGGTACGACTGTATAGGCACTGAAATTATGTCAAAGGACGTAGTCCTGTTTCTTTCCCACTGAGAGTCAAATGTGTTTTTGTAGGAACAAAGGAACAGCAGCCCACCTTCTAGCTATAATTCAGCAACCTAATTTAAAAAGCTAGGTCAGGGGGAAAAACAGGCTTAACCAAAAATAGCCTGTTTCTGCCTTGTTTACATTTTGTCTGTCTGGAGCGTTTTCATTTCAGTAACTAGCTAGGCAGGTTCTAAAGTTGCATTGTATTCTGGAAATAGGATCTTTTCTGATGGTATCTAGGATTAGCACAATTGCTGAAATGGTTAGGGAAACAGGTGCCATAAAACGAAGCCCCAACTTAAAAACAGGGTTGCCAACCTTTTCTCTGCTGAGCTGCTGGGCCTTTTAACAGCTTTCCAGCAATTTATCTGTTTTGATCCTCTATGGGATTAAATGCAATCTTTACATTCCTTTATATTCAGCTTTTTTTGGAATGTGAAACAAATGGAGGCGGGAATCCAGTTTTCCAAATATTGTGCCAAAATCGTCCTTATTCCACTGCCCCATAAATTTATGTTATTTCTGATTAAATGTTAGTAATAACCCATCTGCCCTCAAAATACTCCTCCTTAATCTGGGTTTCAAAATAATTTGTTGTTCGAGTCCTGTTAGCTTGCAGAATTCCGTTTGTCACAATGTCTCCTTTACAATATGTTTTCCTTTAAAATATTTGAAAGAAATGTATTCCTTTGCCTCCAGTCGTTGTGTTGTTATCTGCCCTGAGCCCAGTTCTGGCCAGGGAGGGCAGGATATAAATAAAAATTATTATTTATTATTATTATTATTATTATTATTATTATTATTATTATTATTATATCATATGCCCTTACAGTTGACAAATTCTTCCCCTTTTCAAAGTTCCACACGTGTTACTAAATTTCGCTTATGCCAGCCACTCATCTATATTCCTAGATACTGGATAGATTCAATGGGAAAATCATTCCTGGTTACAAAAATAAATAAATGAATGACAAGTGATTCTTTTTTTTAATAGCACAGCAGCCCTGCCAGGGGAAAAAGGTGGCAGCCAAACTTTAACAGTTAAAACACTTAAGTGATAGATTTTAACCAGTGAAATTTTTGCTGTGTGCTCAACACATGTTTAAAGCACATTCCTGGTAAAGGAATTTTACCAGGAAAAGGTAAAAAGGAACCCTGGACGGTTAAGTCCAATCAAAGGCGATTATGGGGTTGTGGCGTTCATCTCGCTTTTCAGGCCGAGGGGGCTGGCGTTTGTCCACAGACACCTTTGCAGGTCATGTGTCCAGCATGACTAAATTGCTTCTGGTGCAACGGGACACCGTGACGGAAACAAGAGCGCATGGAAATGCCATTTACCTTCCCACCACAGTGGTACCTATTTATCTACTTGCACTGGCATGCTTTCGAACTGCTATGTTGGCAGGAGCTGGGACAGAGCAACAGAAGCTCACTCCGTAATGGGGATTCGAACCGCTGACCTTCCGATCGGCAAGCCCAAGAGGCTCGGTGGTTTAGACCACAGCGCCACCCGTGTCCCGGATCAGAACAGCCTGCTCATCAATGTTTGCTCCAAGTTTTGGGCAGGCCTTGGGCAAGACCCTCTCCATAGCCCTTTGCCCTTGGGTGAGTCTACCTCTTCTTCGCCGCCCTTGTCACTTGCTACTGGCTCATCATCGCTCCCACTGGCTTACTTGCCAGGCAGGAAGTGGCACCTACTGATCTTCCTTCGCATTGCCACTGTTGTCTGGGATAGAGAGCTAAGGAGCAGGGGAACAAGAGGAGAAGCAGGTCCAGGGTGGTGCGATCCCTGGGAGATGCCCAGCCATGCTGACCTTTGATACTGGTCCTGCTGCCCATGTTTTCAAGCGGAAGAGGAAGGTGTCCTCAAATTTCTTAAAAAGGAAAAATCCTTAATGGCTTCAGTGCCTCTTTGTGATGCAAGATGGACTTTTGCAATCACTAGGAAGGCATTTTGAAGAACTCCAGTTTAAATAATGGCTGGTTTATATGATGTGGATCATGCAAATGAACTGGCAAATGCTTATTCCTCCCACGAACATGTCCATTTCCCCCCCAGTGTTTCTGCCCACTAGCTACCAAACCAAACGTAACTGAGACTGCAGTCCCACCTCCTCCACTTACCAGGAAGTAAGCCTCATCGTTAAACTCAATGGGAATGACTTATTGAGGATCCAGGCACTGGATTGCACTGTGAGTCATTCATTGATGTCATAATCCGAGGTTCGTGGCAACTCTCAGTTTGCATCTATAATTATAAACCGGGACATCCATTAAAGATTTAATCAATAAGACCGAATTAATATTTCAAAAGGCATTTTCTGCTTTTGACACCAGAAAGCTTGCATTCTGAAGCCGTATCTACAAGTTTATATCATATAGAATTGTAGAGGTGGAAGGGACCTTGAGGACCATGTAGTCCAAAACCCTGCAATGCAGGAATATGCAGCTGTCTCATACGGGGATCGAACCTGAATTTCAGACTTCTCTAAGGACCAAATGATATGCAGCCTTAGCGATCTGTGACAGATTTCGTGGCTTTGCAAAAAAGCAACCTGCTATAGCAGAGGACAAGTTGGAGGACTAGGGGTGTGTGGTGCAGCTCTTTAACCCTTTCCCTGCTGAAATAGCTCCCCTGAAGCTGATGCTTAATTTAGCCCCACCCCCACAATAGCTTTTTGGGGAGAACAGTAGTTCTTGGAAGCTGAGCCAGAGAGAACTAAACACCGGCACCAAGCTACAACTCCATGGATCATTTGGAGGAAGCAACGGCTGGGTTAATCATAGCAGCTTTAGGGGGGATTTTGATGTGGAAAGGGTTAAACGCCCTCTTTCTACACCACAGATTTCCACATCAAGTGGCCATTTTCAGAAGAAAGAAAATATACCCAAAGAAGGATTGGTGTTCATATAACGGTTAAGTCCAGGCAAAGGCGACTATGGGGTTGCAGCACTCAACTTGCTTTCATGCTGAGGGAGCCGGCGTTTGTTCACAGACAGCTTTCCGGGTCGTGTGGCCAGCATGACTAAACCACTTCTGGTGCAACGGGACACCGTGACAGAAACCGGAGCGCATGGAAACACCGTTTACCTTCCCACTGGAGCGGTACCTATTTATCTACTGGCACTGGTGTGCTTTCGAACTGCTAGGTTGGCAGGAGTGGGACAGAGCAATGGGTGCTCATCCCGTTGCGGGGATTCGAACTGCTGACCTTCTGATCAGCAAGCCCAAGAGGCTCAGAGGTTTAGACCACAGGGCCACCTGCTAATTTAATGCCAATGGCATGAATAATGAACAGGACTGATTTGAGCTAAATGAAGTAGAGCACAGTCTGCTGCGTAGTTCTACCAACACACACCAGCTCTGACCCCATGCCACCTTCCCACAGCCTTCCTCCTGAGCCTCTCTTGCATGGAAATACGCAATAGCTCTATGAGCTGGTAAGAGAAACTAAAGAGAAATGGCAAAGAGAGACTGCAGTGTGAAAAGCCAGGAGTAGAATTCTTCCTGTTTACACACACCATACATTTAAAGCACATTCAAACCACACCCTCCCGCCCCCAAATAATGGGAACTGTATTTTAAGAGTGGTGTCGAATTCTTTAGCTCTGTAAATTGCAGTTCCCATGATTTTTTGGAGAAAGCAATGTGCTTTAAATGTATGACATCTACGCAGCTAAGTCACCTTTCTTTATGATAAAAATATGTTTACTGAAGTGTCAGTGGGTTCCCATGAGGCAAGACACAGTGATAACAGCAAAAACCTTTATTGAACTACATAACTGGGCAACAGGGGCAAAGCAACTGCTTATATACATTCCTGAAAGCATGGGCCACTCCCACTCCCAACATGACTGGCTGTCTAAACTTCCAAGCTGCAAATCACAACTCAGAGTTGAAGGACCAATGGCAGAGGCCCAAATCCTGAAACGTTCTGTGATTGGACATCATGTATCAAATTGGAACACAGGAGCTCAGAATCCTTAGTCCAGACTCAAGCTCAGGCAAACACAAACCACTGAATACATAACATTTACAAGGGGCAAAGCGATACCCTTTATGTGGCGTTTAATCGTCTGAGTTTGGTACAACCCAGTTCTTTATTAAAAAAAATAACAACTGGCCTTCATATTTCATTAACATTTGAAGCATTTGAAGATTTACAGAATGCCATCATCTTGACTACTACAATAATTTTTCCCCCAGCCATCCTTGTTGCAGAGCCATCTCCTCACATTTACAAAGGATAAATATATTTCAGGTTCCAGTGGAGGAATTAGCAATTGTATTGTCTGCCTCACGGGACATATGGGCTTCTATGTGAGCACCACCCTTGGTAGCTGATGCTGTGTGAGCACAACCTACAGTTGTGTAGCACAGCTTTCATTTGACATACCACCCAGTATTACAAAGCCACTTCCTATCCAGGAAAACAAAGCTTATTTTCTGCATCTCACAGCACCACCCAACATCCTAGGCAAGGAACCAGCAACCACCCTTCTTTGGCAACCAAGCCGCTCCCAACGTTTATTTAGTAAGGGTGGATGTCTCTGGCTTGCTACACAAATAGAGCGAACTCTGCCCTCCCTCAGAGACAAATTCCAGAAGAGCTAGTCTGTAGCAGCAAAGAGAGCGAGTCTAGTCATATCTTTAAGGACCAACTGGTACCCCTCTGTATATTGTGCTATGACGTTTTGCAACTACTTCCACCGATGGACTGAGAAGATGGTGTCCGAGTGCCCATGGGCTGAGATTACAGTGGGAGAAAAAGTTATGAGGTGTTTTATCTTCCGGTGTGCATGTGTACAGTACACATGCCTACTCCGGAGACATGGGTGGCGCTGTGGTCTAAACCCCTGAGTCTCTTGGGCTTGCCAATCGTAAGGTTGGCGGTTTGAATCCGTGTGACAGAGTGAGCTCCCGTGGCTCTGCCCCAGCTCCTGCCAACCTAGCAGTTCGAAAGCACACCAGTGCAAGTAGATAAACAGATAAACATTGGATTAAGCAATTGTTATCTCACACATTCCAGTGCATTGTCCTGTCACTTTCCTTATTGCAAAAGTCTGGGGTGAATTGGGTGGGGGCTGTTGTTGTTGTGCAATTAAAATCGGTTTTAATTGCGCAACTTGAATTTGCCGGTAAGAATCCCACCCAAAAACAGCAATAGCCTTGAAGCACTGTAAAAAGGAAACTAAAAAACAACATTATTTTTGTAGCATCGCTTTGAAAAAAATGTTATCCACAGAAGGACTTGTGAGAAGCAACGTGATTAATCGAATAAGAATGTTTTACACATTACTGTCTTAAAATGCAGGTGGGTCTATCATTTTCTCAATTCGGATCAAAGCTGGTTTGGGGGGAAATGCAGAAAAATGTAGTATTTCCTCCTAAGAAACAACAAGATAGATATGGATTGTTGTCAACATTGTGCACATGAATCTTCCCATACCAGTAGTGGGAATATGCTAGTAAATGGGAGTGTGTTCATTGAAGTGAGAACAAATGAGATTGAAAAAACACTTTTTATTAGTATTGAACGAGGAGCAGGGGAAAATGCAGGGAGAGGAGCAACTCTATGGTTATTTATAACAAATTGGAAAAAAAATGTTTAAAAGCACCTTTCAAAAAAAACAAACACAAAAAAACCAGAGTCCTTTTTGTTGGGGATAATTCAGATGGAAATTCCCAGGTGTCAAAAAAGGTTATTTATGTATGCCACTACGATGGCCCGTGATTTGTTAGCCCAAAAATGGAAAACGAGTGAGGTTCCAACCAAAGAAGAATGGGAACTTAAACTGATGGAATAGGTAAAAGGTAAAGGACCCCTGGACGGTTAAGCCCAGTCAAAGGCGACTATGGGGTGCAGGGCTCATCTCGCTTTCAGGCCGACGGAGCCGGCATTTGTCCGCAGACAGCTTTCCAGGTCATGTGGCCAGCACATAGGCGCCGACTCCATGGGGCCTGAGGGGGCCCGAGCCCCCTCAAAAATTTTATTGGGGGGCTCCGCCCCCCCAATAATTTAACAGAAATAATTAGTTATATTCAGCGGAGCCCGGCAGAGCAGCCCTCTCGGCCACGGCAGCCCGGCTCTCCCAGCCCCCGGGGGCCGCCCTCCTCCCTCGCGCACCCGCAGCGTTCCCGTCCGGGGAGGCGGCGCCCCCAGGAGAGGCGGCGGCGGCAGCAGCAGCAGCAGCCGCGCGCGGCCCGGGCTCCCCTAGCCGGCCGCGGGAGCCAAGGCGCGCGACGAGGGCAGCCGAGGAAAGGAGCGCGCGGCCCCGTCCCGCCCTCGCCACTCACCCTTTTGCAGCGGCCCCGCCCGGCGGGGAACTTAGAAAACTTCCCGGGGCAGGACCCCGGTATGGGCCCCCCCAATATTTTTTATAAGTCGGCGCCCCTGGGCCAGCATGACTAAACCACGGCGCAACGGAACACCGTGATGGAAACCAGAGCACACGGAAACACCATTCACTTTCCCACCAGAGCTGTACCTATTTTTCTACTTGCACTGGTGTGCTTTCATATTGCTAGGTTGGCAGGAGCTGGGACAGAGCAACAGGAGCTCACCCCATTGAGGGGATTCGAACCGCCGATCTTCTGATCGGCAAGCCCATGAGGCTCAGTGGTTTAGACCACAGCAGCTTGTGGATCTAATTTATAGAATAAGAGAACAAAAAGAACATACGTTTAAAGAAGACTGGAAAATGTTTATTGAATATATGGGGGGGGGATTGTGTACACTCAAAAACGTTGGCAGCATTAAGATAGATTCAACAATGTAAATAAGTTTTGATGGAAGTAATAATGGAACACTGAACGGTTTAGTTTATGTAAAATATGCAGGGATTTATGCCATACATAATGCACCATGGAAAGGGAAGAAGGGAAGTCATTGATATATTTTAAGGTTGTTTAAATGAATTTTCTAAATTGTGAAACAGAAAATTTAATAAAAAATATTTTTAAAAAACAAACACAAAAACCCTATGGTTATGAACATCAGTTCCCCTAAAATGGCTCAAAAGTGGAGGAAATAATAATAATAATAATAATAATAATAATAATAATAATAATAATAACAACAACAACAACAACAACAATAATAGGAATAAAATTGGGGACCCAAACATTCCTCCATGCCACCTGCTTTCATAATTCCAGGCACAGGGAAATGGGCAGGCTGTAGTCTGAATGAGAGCCAGTAATCTGAAGCTGTATCCAATCAAGACTGATATATTCTGGGTGGGTGGTTCGTCTGTCTAAGCACGCGGTGTTCATTCTACGCTACATAGGACTACATAGAAGAGATCTGCAGCTTGGGAGCAGGTGTGACTTGATTCATTTTTTTGTTACCAGAAGCCTTGAATGCAAACATTCAGTAAACAGAACCTGGAAGCTATGTGCCTGGATTTTTTTTCTCACTTAATGATACCAAACGGGCACCTTGTGCTTCTAATTATCAGCCAACTGTCATTACCTCTCCGACGTGATCACACACACCGTGTGCAGCTTGGAAGCTTCAGGGGAAAGTCTCGCTTGGCTATCTCATCCCGCCAACTTCTAGCCATGCAAGGTGGGAAGAGAAACGATTGCCCCCCCTTCTTACCTCACACCGCCTTCCTGATAAGGATTCCCCCCTCTGCCTTAAGTCAGAAAAAATCTAGATATGTAGCTGTATGCTGCCTAATCAAATAAATGTTTCCTTTGGGCCTTAGCTGCATCCCCACTTGGACAAACGTAGCCTGGGGTTAGCTATCTGGGCTTAGTAACCTCCAAATTAGACTACTGTTAGTGCACTGTTGTGGGGCTGCCTTTGAAAACAGTTCAGAAAGTTCATTTACTACGGAGCTCAACTGGTAGATTAACTGAGGGGCTATGTGTTTGAAACATGCTACCTCTGTACTATGCCGACAGCTCCCAGTCCTTTTCTTGGTCCAATGCAAAGTACTTTTTTTTTTTTAAGAAACATTTAAATTACCATGTGTTGAAATTCTTGCATTGCAGGCAGCGGCGTAGCGTGGCTTGTCAGCACCTGGGGCAAGGCAAGTAATTTGCGCCCCCTAACCCGGGGCAAGGCAAGTAATTTGCGCCCCCTAACCCCTAACCTGCCGCTGCTGCCAGCTTCTCCTTCTGCTGCCTGGTCTGGTCTGGTGTGGTTCTCTCCCGCGCTCAGCGCTGCGCTGGGCGGCCGCTGCACTGTCCCTCCCCCAGATAGTCCCTCGCTCTCTCTCCGCACCGCACGCCTGGCACCCACCCCCTCTACAGTGGGCGGCGACCCGGCGGCTCTGATCGGATTCGCATAGCCAGCACTACAATGAGAGTGAGTGAGCCAGGTAGGGGCAGAGAGCTGCGAGTGCGAGCGCGCCCTCCCCAGATGTTGCGCCCGGTGCGGCCGGCCCCCCTGCACCCCCCATGCTACACCACTAATTGCAGGGGGTTGGACTAGATGACCCCTGGGAACCCTTCCAATTCTACAATTCTATGATTCTACTCATGGTTTAAGGGACGCGGGTGGCGCTGTGGGTTAAACCACAGAGCCTAGGACTTGCCGATCAGAAGGTTGATGGTTCAAATCCCCACGACGGGGTGAGCTCCCATTGCTCGGTCCCAGCTCCTGCCAACCTAGCAGTTTGAAAGCACATCAAAGTGCAAGTAGATCAATAGGGAAGGTAAACGGCATTTCCGTGCGCTGCTCTGGTTCGCCAGAGTCATGCTGGCCACATGACCCGGAAGCTGTACGCCGGCTTCCTCGGCAACCC
This sequence comes from Podarcis siculus, assembly GCA_034642415.1. Lineage (NCBI taxonomy): Eukaryota > Metazoa > Chordata > Lepidosauria > Squamata > Lacertidae > Podarcis > Podarcis siculus. Next base: position 33,104,911 of record JAXCMG010000008.1, read on the forward strand.
CCGAGTTGGCCACGACTGGACCTAATGGTCAGGGGTCCCTTTACCTTTACTCATGGTTTAGATCAGGTTAGGATACTCAAAGAACCATCTGTTTCCACACATTAAGACCTTCCGTGGGGAGGGACTAATGTATCTGAGAAATGTTGCCAGTGGAGTTCCTCCTTAGTGGTGGCCCCCCACTTATGGAATGAATTCCACAGAAAAACTCACTTTATTGTCTTTTTGAGGCCTTGCATCTTTTGTAATTCCACAAACCTCTACGTTTATATCTTTTTATAAAAATACAGTTGTAAAACAGTTTTAAAAAACTGTTTCTGTTTCTCTTTTCATTTCATTTACATCTCACCATGCTTAGTGCATTGGGTACTTTTTGAACTTTCAATAAAGATGTTAATAAAATACTGGTTTGTTTTTTTTTTTAAAGTTCAGTATTCCACAATACCTTTAGAAAGAAAGCATACTTTTTTTTACGTATCTGAAGGGCTGCAAACACACATCAGCTCCCGCTTTCTCTCCCGTGGGTCACTTGCCTAGTCGGACTATGTTGTCAATCATGACAACAAGCAAAGCTTTATAAACCAGTGTGGAGATGTGGTACCTTCAAAGAAGGCCTTGTGCATGTTTAAGTTAAATTTCATAAAAATTGGGATTTGGAAAACCGTTAAAAGGACATGCAATGAAATTCAACCAAGGGGAAGCGAGGAAGTCACTTAACAAAGTTAATAACTGTAATTTTCAATAAGGCTATGATTTATGTTTGTCTTATAATATTGTGAAAACTAATAAAAAAAATTGGGGAAAAAAGAAGGCCTTGTGCATGAAATTGGATGCATGAAAAATATTATAAACACCCGGAAAAGGCGACGAAGAAGAAGAAGGAGCCTCTAGACTAGAGGAAGGTAAGGAAGAGCGGCAGGAGGAGGAAAAGCTGCGCAAGGAAGAGACGCGGCGCGGCGAAGGCGGAGCGCTGCTGGGCTGCACCTGGCGCGCCTGGGTCCTGCCTTTTCCTCCCCGGCGGGTCCCCCGAGAGACGGGCGGACGAGGCGGTGCTCCGGCAGCCGGCGAAGCCTCCTCCTCCTCCTCCAGCATCAGCGTGCAGCAGCCCGGGGAGGCGGGCCCTGCAGGGCGCCGGTGTTCTGGGGCGCGACCGGGGTCAGCCAGCCAGCCAGACGCGCCGAGGCGAGCAGGAGATGGTGCGCCACGCTCGCCATCCGCCGCCGCCGTCCAGCAACAGCAGCAGCACTCGAGGCGACGACGCCAGGACTGCCAGGGCCGTCGCCGTCGCCGCCGCCCCAACCTCCCGCAGCTGCAGTCGCCTAGCGAGCCTAGCGCCCCCCTCGCCGAGCCGAGGTGAGTCTCTGCCTCCGCGCGCCCCTCCCCGCCTCTCCGCCGCCTCTTCCCCGGCGAAGGCGAGCGCGGAGAGGCGCGCTCTGCCCTCGCGCCTTGCGGAGAAGGAACAAAAGGCTGAGGGGAGGGCTGGCGGGTGGAGCTGCTCCCCAGCTGCTGCTATTATTATTATTATTATTATTATGGCAGAGGCGTGGCGTCGAGGAACCCGAATCAATCTCTCTCTCTCTCTCTCCCCGTGTGAAAGAGAAATAGTAATTTGGGGAGGCCATACCTTCCCTTAAGGGACCCCTGGCAAACTCTAGGGTGGGCTCTTTCTGTGGGTTTGGAACATAGGTGCCATCCCACGCCAAAGATTGTGGATGCCTGCAACTTTGCCCATTGACTTTTTTTTGGGTGGGGGTGCCAAGTCCCCACAAATATATTATTGTGGGTGCCGGAGCCCCCTAGGGTTGGCTCCTGTGGTTTATTATTATTATTATTATTATTATTATTGGAATGGCAGAGGCGTGGCGTGGAGGAACCCAAATGTGTATGTGTCTCTCTCCGTGTGAAAGAGAAATAGTAATCTGCGGAGGCCATACCTTCCAATAAGGGACCCCTGGCAAACTCTAGGACAGGCTCCGTTTTGTTTTGTTTTGTTTTGTTATTTTGACAAAGTAATAATCATAAATAAATAAGAATAAAAATGTGCACCCCCACCCCTGAGAGACCATTCCATTGGAGCTATCCAACCTCCCAAAATTTCAACACCTTTTGCAATGGTTTGACCCCTTTCCCTTTTAACCGGACAAAATTCTACAAACACCTTTCATATCTCCTCAAAATCGTTTCTCCTGCATAGTCAGGGTGGGCTCCTTCTGTGGGTTTGGAACATAGGTGCCGCCCCATGCCGAAGATTGTGGATGCTTGCAACTTTGCCCATTGACTTTTTTTGGGGGGGAAAGGTTCCCAGTCCCCACAAATATATTATTATGGTGAAGCACCCACGACCCCCTGGAGTTGGCTGCTGTGGTTTGAAAGGAAGATGGGTGCATAGGAGCCAGCCCCTAAGGCCTGAGAGGTCTTTGTCTTCAAAAATATTTGAGGCGGCCAGCCTCCCCAAAGTTAATGGGCATCCCCGTTCAAATAGGGTGTGTGCACCGTGTCATGTGATTTATTATGTGGGGCATGGCTTACCTGGGCATCCCCAATATTTTATTAAAGTTGGCACCCCTGGGTGGGTGGTGTGTCTGTGATGGGTGTTTGTGACATTATTTAAGTTCCTTAGAAAATAATTTGACGTGCGTTGAAAGCCTCACTATATGTCCTGGGAACGCATCACAGGGCAGAGTGGTTGAATTCAAACGCACAGACATACACGGGAGTTAAGAAGCTCCTGTCAATGGATCAAGCCTGCCCACTGTCTCCTCAGAAGGAAAACTCATTTGAGTGCTGTGGGACTTGCCTCCAGGTCAAGTGTGTACAGTCCTGGCGTTACGCTCTACGTACAATTTGTGTTCTCGTTTTGTCTTTTTCCGTTGTGAACCGCTCAATGATCTTTGGATGAAGGACGATATGCAAATATAATAAATAATAAAAATAATGACAATGCAAGCTCTATGTGCCTGAATTCTGGCTTATTGCTCCTGCTGCTGTTATCCTTGGCCCTCTGCTCCTGTGTTAAGTGCTTAAGTTTTAAGTGCAGAGGGAGAATTGAAAAAAACAAAACATTAAATGAGTACCAAAATTAAATTATTTAACAAGAGGATCAGACGGGCATCATTTCCCACCGCTCCACCAGGTCCTCTGGATGTTTGAGGGACAGCGGGGCTGTTAATAAACCCGACTCCTGTTTGTTTTTGTGATGTGCCAGGGAGCCGGCGTTTTCCTGCCGGGGACTTCCGCAAATGTGATTGCCAGTGGAAAGAGAAAACGTTGCAAAAGCAACTGGGCGGTTGTTAACATGGGAAGAGAGGGCTAGTTAGAGAGAGGCAGCCAATCGTGCGCTTGCATTTACTAAAAGGAAACAACATCTCTCTGTGTGTCATCCTTGCTGTTACCAGTGTCATTTGCAAAAGTGGTGCTGTTGCTTGTAAAAGCAGCTAAAATATCGGAGGGCTTTTGTGCACAAAGGTAAAACACGTTCATGGGACTTTGCCTGCATTCTCACTATCGCACTCACCCACCTTGGTTTTATTTTAGCTGCATAATAGCCACTGTAGCGTTTTTTTATTGCTGCAACGTTCAAATAGGTCGGCCCTAATGAGTTTTATTTTTAACAAGCTGAATGGCTTCCTCCCTGCAGCAGGGCATCAGAAGTCAATAGGTTAGAGTCATTTGTGAGTGTTTTGAAAACAAGCACATGAGGCTGAAAGGAGGTTGTATCTCTTTTAATTAACATAATCTTTTTTAAAAAATGATTAGGAAGACTGACCAAACTGGCCGTGTTAGTTCACATTTGTGAGTGTTGTGGTTCCAACTTCATTGAATTGGCATTTCAGTCCGGATGTTTGCTGAATGGTGTTTTTTCTTGAAGGAGAGACACTGGAGAATCTCTTTGTCATTACCTGTTGTATTGCAATTATGCGTTTGGGATAGGGGACCAAGCAAGCGCTGGGAATAGACAACACTAGGAAATTGGAATCCTAGCTATACCTAGAGAGTCACAGGTCCCCCACCTGTAGCATAAAGTTTTGAAGAGGAACGATGGACAGTTTTTCCACCAAATATTATTCCTGAAGTAGCTACCACTCATCCTAGATTGCTGAAGGCTAAGGCCACCTCTGCACCCAGTGTTCGAAACTCCCATTGTTCTGGGTGCATTTTGCAACAGGGTATTTCATTAGTGCGAGCAGTTTCTGAGCTCTGGGCGCAGTGCTGCGCCTAAGATTTCAGATTAAAACTTCAGAGTGGAAGGAAAAGAGGACCTTTTTCTGCCTCCCCACTTGTAGCTACTTCTGCTGACTGGAGAAGAGACCCTCTTAAGAATATTGGGGGGGACAGGGGAAGGACTAGAGCATTTGAAAAATGAACATAATATTTTAGCTGCAGTTCATTCATTTTCAGCTTTGTATTTTTGTTATTTAAAAAAGTGTGCCTAGGCATTCTGCTGTTGCACCTGTAAGCTAGGTTTAAGGTGCCATTTAGCTCCTAGCTTTTGTATCTCAGTTTCTAACACTGTCTGGACCATTCAGTTAAAGTGCTCTGATGCTGTCCTGGCTTTCCCCCAAAAGAATTCTGGGAGATGTAGTTTTTTAGGAGTGCTGTGAGTTGTTAGGAAAGTGCTGTTCTCTTCACAGCACTGCAGTTTCCAGAGTGGTTTAACAATCGGCCCCTCTTCACAGGGAATTCAGGGAATTGTAGCTCGGTGAGGGAAACAGGGTGTTTCCTAACAACCCAGGATGTGGTGGTGGGACAACGATATGTGATAAGAGGGAGAAGAATGGGAGGCATAGCTGTCAAGTGTCCCTTATTTGAAGGGACAGTCCCTTATTCCAGCGCCATGTCCCGCTGCTGTCCCTTATTGATGGATGTCCCTTAAATGTCCCTTAAATGATGTCCCTTAAATTTCAAGGAAGCAGCTGCTCTCCCTCCCTCCCTGCCGGCCAGGGAGGAGGGAGGCTCCAACTGTGTTGCTTGGCTGTGTTGCTCACCCAATAAGAAGTCTAAGAACGACTGGGGGGTGGAGCTTGCATGCCTTGTGTGTGGCTAGTTAATGCAAGCTGAGGGGTTTTTTGAATGCTGGACGCCATTTTGTTGCACGTGCTGCTGCAAACTTTGCAGTGAAAAGCCAGGCCGGGGAGCCATCTTAAGTTGAGGCTGCATAGGCCTTGTGGTGCATGTGATTCAGATTCTATTCAGTTGAACCTCTGGTTACAAAGTTGGTTGGACAGTGTTCTCAAAGCTACCAGTATGAGTTTGACCAGACTGCAGGAAGACAGGAAGACGGGAGTGCCTGGAACAGGTGAGGCTGCAGGTCCCTTATTTTGGCTGCTGGTCCCTAATTTTCAAGGCTGCTGATTCCTTATTTTCAAATCTGTAAGTTGACAGCTATGATGGGAGGAGATGTTGGAAGCTGAAGAGGTAACAGGGCTTAGTGAGTTCAGAGAGTCTGGCATAGAGAAGTCCAGAATCGGAGGCAGAAGCTGAAGAGGGAGGAGAGAGGCCAAGAAGCAGAGATGAGTCAGACTGGTGAAGAGTCAGGGTGTCTCCCTTCCCGCTGATCTCCCAGAACCAGAAAAGGCATGAAAAGGGTGGAGGAGAGGTTGGCTTCAAGCAGGCACAGTCTTTGATTGCTTGCAAAAAAGCCCTGGAGAGGAGGGAATTTAGACGGCTGTGGGCAGGTGGGGGCTTTCAGTCTCAGCAACTGCTTCATAATTTTTGAGGACTGGGAAAGATTGTGGAAGAAAGGGGGTCAAGTTCACCGCATGTACTTTGTTAAAGGAAAATATAATGAAAATGATGTATAGATGGTATTTGACTCCTGTAAAATTAGCAAAGATATATCATAATTGTGACAATATATGTTGGAAATGTAAAGAAAAGGAAGGAATCTTTTATCATATGTGGTGGACCTGTCCCAGGGTGAAAGACTTCTGGGAAAAGATTTATAATGAATTGGAAAAAAAAATGTTGAAATATACATTTATAAAGAAACCAGAGGCCTTTCTTCTGGTTTGGAATTGCCCAAGAAAGATGTTAAATTATTTTTGTATGCCACAACTGCTGCTCATATTTTGTTAGCTAAAAAGTGGAAAACCCAGTTTTGTTTTGTTTTTGAGCTAGCCAACCTAACCAGAAGCGTCCGTGACCAGAAGGAGGAGGAGTATCAGGAAGAGTGGAATGAATTTAATGATTATCTAGTTAAATTTGTTAAGTTAAATTAACTGAAAATAGCTTGCAGATACTTAATTGGCTTAGGATTTTATTTATGTTAAGTGATGAATTAATATGTTTGATTCCATAAGGTGAAGATTTAAGGATGTTCATGTTTAAGTTAAATTTCATAAGAATTGGGATTTTGAAAACCATTAAAAGGACATGCAATGAAATTCAACCAAGGGGAAGAGAGGAAGTCACTTAACAAAGTTAATAAGTGTAATTTTCATTAAGACTATGATTTATGTTTGTTTGTCTTGTGTGTGTGTGTGTGTGGGTGTGGGTGTTTGTTTATAATATTGTGAAAACTAATAAAATTTTTGAGACAGAAAAAAGCAACTGCTTCATGGGGGCAAGACCTACTGGGGATGAACTGCTGTGCTCATTAGGCCTGACACTCCACCCAGTCTGTGCAGATCATGTTCTTGCTAATAAACTCCAACTTGATCAGTGTGATTTGCTGCCGGCTGGCTTCTGACACTGGTTGGTCACTGTTGGAAACCGAATGCTGGTTTAAATTGCACCTTTAAATGGATGCTTTTATTTCTGATCTGCCTCTTTCGCACCCTTTCATAATGTGATCCTTTCGCTGGGATTATGCTCTATGTTGTTGTTTAGGGTGGAAAATTTCCCTCAAGCTTTCTCTTCAACCCTTGGCAGTTTTGCATGCATAATTGTTCCATCCAGTCATGCTAGAGGCAGCGCCATTGGCTGTGTTGTAACGTCTAGGTATTTCCTAATGTGCATGGAAGAGTTTTTCTTATCTTGATTTAGCTCAAAGCATTTCCTTAGGATGAAAACTGGTGGTTAAGAAAATAACCTAGTCCCACCTGCGAGTTCCCAGAAGTTTCTCACTTTAATGTCACACCAATGCTGTAAAATGCTGTGCGAAGCCTAGGTGGGCTGCGAAAACAATCTAGCAGCAATATCGTAAAATATATCCAACCCGGTGTGACGTATGTTGAATTTGTCACCAGGGATATTTCCTATATTCCAGTTCCTGTCTCTGGTTAAAATACTATTTTGTGCCACTTATAAACCCCTGGTTTTTCCCCTTTTTGAATAAAACAGAGAACCTTTTTTTAGAGAGAGATGCTTTTCCGAAATCTAGTTAGTAAAGCTGCACCATTTATTCAGGCTGCAATCCTATACTCAGTTACCTGAGAGTAGGCATGTTAATTGGTGACTGATATTTCATTTTAATATTATTATTTTTTTAAAGTCATGACGTGAGTGCTGCTGATCATCTCATTTGTGGCTCATGTAGTTGGAGGTCAAGCTTGCCTAAGGGGCTGTTGACTTCATACCCCTGCCTTCAACCTGACAAATCACCAGTACCCACTGACCAGAGGCAAATGGGGGGGATGAGATGGTGGGCTGTGAGGTAATAATAGATGTCACAGTACTGGCCGATGGGCAAATCACTAAATTTCAGGCACTGGTGGCTTGAAGAAGTCAAAGCTAAGGTAGGCTTTCATGAATCACTTAACTTGTGGATTTGTATGTGTTGCTAGAAAGACCCACATGGTTGCGCTAATGAATAGCAGTGCTTTTATAACGCAGACCGTTCGTAATGGCAGTTCAGATGGGAAATTAATTTTCTGGAAGGCTGAAAGCCGAACGGCCCATAAACCTGTCTTTTAAATTCTTTTTTATTTGTTAGGAATTAAGCCCCAGAGTGGAGGTCGGGTTCTTTAAGAATGATAATTTGTGCTGATGTGATCCTGTTGACTTTCAGCGAGGCTACACTACCATTGTAAACGGCGAGGGTATAATTATTTCCATTGAGCGAGGCTTCAGTCTGAAACACGTATATTAGGAAGAAAACCCCCACAGAGCTTGGAGGGACTTCCTTTTGAGTCAATGAGGTTGTGCTTCCAAGTCCCTTGAAGAATCGTCTAAAACTGAATAATAGGTTCTGCTGTTAAGTGTCGGTGGTGCTCAGTGCCAGATTTATGTATAAGCTAAACAAGCTATAGCTTAGAGCCACACTCTCTTGGGGGCCCCCAAAAAATTTAAAGGAAAAACCCCAATGATGTACATTTCCAAAATATAAGATAAAAACAAACAAACCTACATAGAGCAACAGTGTTTTGTCTTGTGTTGGCTCCTATGATACAAGTACTGGGCATAGCCTTCTAGCCTGCTCCCTAAAATATCACTGGTTTGCTCATTTCTATATATAGGGTGCCTACATTCTGCTGGGACTGGTTGCATGCCAACATGTGCAAATGGCTTTAGATACCTATTATAGTAATACAGTGGTACCTGGGGTTACATACGCTTCAGGTTACAGACTCCGCTAACCCAGAAATAGTACCTCGGGTTAAGAACTTTGCTTCAGGGTAAGAAAAGAAATCGTGTTCTGGTGGCGCAGCGGCAGCAGGAGGCCCCATTAGCTAAAGTGGTGCTTCAGGTTAAGTACAGTTTCAGGTTAAGAATGGACCTCCAGAACGAATTAAGTACTTAACCCGAGGTACCACTGTACCTCAAACATCCTCCTCATCTAGCGGCCACAGCAAATGAGTTACTTCCGGGTTTGCCGCTTGCGCATGTGCAGAAGCGCAAACCACTCCACACGCATGCGCAAACGCGGCCTTTGCCCTGCGTCCTTTTTGGCTAGTGTCTGGGGCTCCGAAACGGATCCCGGTCGCAAAACAAGGTACGACTGTAGGTCCATAAATTACCATATAGCATACGGTATATTCAACACACACGGAAACAGTGACAATTTGTTGTTGACAAAGGACAGCTGGACATATAAAGGGCCCCATTACCTTCAGTAGCTTAGGGCCTCTTCAAGCCTAAATCTGGCCCTGGTGGTGCTGGTCCCAATTTTTGCTCCTTCCGTACGGATATTTACACATACTGCAACACGTGCTCCCTTTTATTAAGTAGATGTCAGTGCCCGGTTGACATTTAGTAATGCACACTGGTTTCATTTGCTCGCCGTAGTTCTTCCTTCACTGCTTACTCTTGCAGAAGAATCTGCGGGTGAGCTTATGGCCAGGTGTGCTGGCTAAACAGCACCATTTCTGGGTTTCCCCCCCATAGCTGCTGTTCACCAGGCTTCCTCGGTTTCTGTGATGTCAGCAGCTCTGAAAGGTGCAAGGGACAGTTTCGCATGTTGGGGGGGGGGGTAAGCTCTCTGTTGGAGCTCATCTGCATGCAACCAGTAAGCCCGAAAGGCACCTGGAAATCGATAAGTTCAAAAGGCAAATTTTACTTTGTTGACTGTGTATTTTAAGTTGCTGGGTTCAACCTGACCTAAACTTCAGGGCGATCGGGGTAGATAAGAGATATTGCTGCTTTAGTATCTTGAGCATGGGTAGGCAAACTAAGGCCTGGGGGCCGGATCCGGCCCAATTGCCTTCTAAATCCGGCCCTGGAAATCAGTGTGTTTTTACATGACTAGAATGAGTCCTTCTATTTAAAATGCATTTCTGGGTTATTTCTGGGGCCTGCCTGTTGTTTTTACATGAGTAGAATGAGTGCTTTTTTAAAAAAATGCATCTCTGGGTTATTTGTGGGGCATAGGAATTCATTCATTCCCCCCCCCCCAAAATGGTCCGGCCCCCCACAAGGTCTGAGGGACAGTGGACCGGCCCCCTGCTGAAAAAGTTTGCTGACCCCTGATCTTGAGGATGAAGATCAGTGATGGTGGGCATTCCCGCCCCCCTTCCATTGCCTGTGGTGAAAGTGACTGCAAGGTTTGGTTTTACCTAGAATGTAAAAAAAAGCACCTTATGGTAAAGTGCAATAAAATAAATAAATACAACTATATATAATCAGAAACTTCAGTATGACCGTATTTGCAGTTAATAAGATTGTTCCAGCGATTAAACTTGCCTCATCCTTACAAATCCTGAATTTTCATTTTTAAAAAACCCCCAGACAGTTATGCAAATACATGTATTGCAAAGAGAAGTTTGCACAGCAAGTATTAAGACAACTTAGGCAACCTCACTCTGTATCTTACATTCACCTTAGGTTTAGGGAAGTTTTTTATGTTTGATGTTTGATCGTGTTTTAATATTCTGTTGGGAACAACCCAGAGTGGCTGGGGAAACCCAGCCAGATGGGCAGGGTATAATAATGATGATGATGATGATGATGCAACTAGTGACTTAGGTTTAGCAGCAAGAGCTCATTCACAAATGTATAATGGCTTTAAAATAAGGCAGGGGTCTCTACTCAAGACTTCTAATGGTTTTTCGATCATTCAATACCAGCAGTATAGTCATACTTCGGGTTGCGAACGCTGCGGGTTGCGCACTTTCGGGTTGCGGACCATGGCAAACCTGGAAGTACCGTAATGGGTTTCGGCGCATTCACAGAAATGCTCAATCGCGCTTTGCACATGTGCAGAAGCACCGAATTGCGTTACACGCTTGCGCAGACACAGCGCTGCGGGTTGCGAATGCTGCAGATTGCGAAAGTGCCTCCTACATGGATCACGTTCGCGATCCGAGGTATGACTGTATTCCCCTAATTTTTTCAGTTCCTTTGCAGAAACTTCTGAGAAATCATAATTTCCTTCAGAGGTTTAGGGAGTTGTATTTCAGCGCATGTAGAAAACCACACTGTCATCAGTAACTGGGTAGATGTTACGAAATAGAAACCGTATGGTTTCCTGAAAGAGTTGAGCAAAACTCTCAGTAGTTCTAGCTTTCTAAGAGAATCTATAGAAGCAATTTCATTTGGTCAATTGACCAGTCAAATATTGGCGGTTGACCAGTTAGTTAACTACTTAATATTTGATTGCAGTCTTCACAAATATTCTACAAAGCCAAGAATACCATGGTGTAGCTTTTTTCAGCTTCCTTTAAAATGGTTGCTGTATTTTGCATTATTTCTGTTCTTTTTTAATTTCATTTTTTAAAACAACAATAATATGCAATTATAGGCCAGACTTCTGTGTAACATGCAATTATAGGCCAGTGTGCAACCTGGCACACTGAAGTTTTTCTGTACTTAACAACTCTGATCAGTCCAAACATGACATGGCTGTGCAAAAATGGATTTAAAGGGAATTGTAGTCTCTGGAGAGCACCAGGTTGGGAAACGATAGATTGACCTGGTGTTCCTGTATAAAATAAAAATGTTCGGTAAATGGTTAGCATTTATAGAAATCTTCCTAGCACTGTGGAAAGTTAAAAGAATTCATTATAATATTTATTTTTATTTAATCAAAACATATCATTCTGTAACACATAACATTAACTTATGATATATACTAAATAAGGAAACAAAGCAGAAAACATACAATGGAATTAAAATTAAACATACCCAAACAATACAAATTGGGGTTGTTGCATTTACAGTCCCTGGGGAGAAGGATAATTATTGCTATTGGAGGGTAGTAGTACAGTATGCCCTTTCTAAAAATAAAAATAAAATGTTTTATTTGTAATATCAGGATATTGTCCTCAGAGTTTTATGATATTCTCACTTGAAGCTGAAGTGTTATTAAGAATTCCAAATAGTGCCATTTTTCCCTAGAGGCATTTAAACATTGTGGTCATAAAATAATTTTTTTGCCTAGTTTTTGAAAATGAATATTATATATTTTTTCTACTCTACTATATCTTAATTTTTGAGTTAATTTGTCATCAGTAGCCATGGGCCAGATTTTACCATCTTTATTTAGCTCTTCTAAATATGTCTTGCGAAAAACATCCAGGCAGCCTAGCAAAAAATAATAGAATCAATACTTTATCCAATCCGCCTTCATTTTGCCCATCCCATAATAATACTAGTGAAGAGATTGCCATTGGTTCTTGGTTTTGTTATTAAACTAATTTATACATCTCCAGAAAGCTTGCCAGTTGGATGACATTATGATGTTATAAAAGCTAATTTGATTGTTTCAAATTACTATTAAGGAGTTGGCAGAAATACCAAGGCCCTTGAAGACTTAAGCACTAATTCCTTTTTGTTGTTGCTGTTCTAATAAAGTTAATGCTTTTTTTAAAAAAAAAACCTGACTCAGTATTTGAGTCATATTTGACTGATCTGTTAGCCTAATCTTTATTGACTAATCTTGTGAAGAACTGAGAATCTAGTGCCTAAAACACATAGATCTAATCTAAAAGGAAGCGGTATAGGCTTCATGGTTTTGCCACAGATTTTGGATAGTACAGCAAAATCTCTTTGGATTTTAGATTTGGACTTCATAATAATGTGTCATTCATCTCATCATGGTACCAGGTCCTGCATCATAATTGCAACTGATTTTAACCTGACCATGTTCATAAGGGGCTTTGGGATACTGTGGGCTCTGGCCCTGAAAACTTATTCTGACAATTTGATTTTTATGGAGTTTGTGGGAGGCTGTAGCCCTATCTGGGCATTCCTTTCATGGGATTGCGGTTGTGAGGAGGGCAGAGTCAGGCTTTGAAGGAGATAAACCACCACCTGACTTTTAGAAGACATCTGAAGGCAGCCCTGTTTAGGGAGGTTTTTAATGTCTGATGTTTCGTCGTGTTCTTAAATATTCTGTTGGGAGCTGCCCAGGGTGGCTGGGGAAACCCAGCCAGATGGGCAGGGTATAAATAATAATTATAATAATAATAATTATATTATTATTATTATTATTATTATTATTAATTGAGTGTGATGAAACAGGAAGTTTGTCCCTATGGGCACACTCCCCTTTTTTTGCAATGGTTCCTCAGAAAATGAAAGTGACAACAACAAAAGAGTGGCATTTGAACCCAGACCATCTCCCATTTTGATTTTTCTGACGTGCCCAAAAGTCTAAGAAGTACGGATCCAGTCATTTTGTATAGGAATGTGGAAAGGACTGAAAAAGCTCGCGAAAGCTGCATGCTTATTGACTCGGGCTCTTTTGCTCCCTTCTCCTGAGGTGAAAAGCCCTGCCAGGTTTCTAGGAACCAGGGTGGATTTGATTTAAATGAAATCGATTTAAATCACTAGTCAGTAAGACTTGATTTAAATATATATATATTTTACAGAAAGACCATTCCTGCTGGTATAATCTTAATATTTACAACCAGATGAAGGTTTCATTTCTGGAATAAGAACTTTCCAGAGTAGTTTTTACATTTTTATATCAAAAATTACTGATTTGGTTATACTATTAGAAATACGTAGATAATTATTGTGAGGTTTAATAAGTTAGCTGTTTATATTTGGACAACTTTTCTGCTGTGCTTTATTGGAAGGAGAAAAACAATCATTTCCTGAATAACAATTTAAACAATTTATTTAACTAAAACAAAAACATTACAGCATATGTATCCATGGTTGTTAACTGATGTGGTTTAACCTTTTAAAAAAAAACAAAAAAACTTTCAGCACACAGGAAAAAACTTAAAACAAACCCTTATTTCCTGATGAATAGTCTTTGGACTATAATGTAACTTAAATAGAAAACTGTCTTTAGAAATATTTCCCCCCCCCTCCAAATGCAATTTAAATTAAAAAAAACCAATTTAAATAAAAAATCTGATTATTTTTTTTTAATCATTGATTTTTATCTACCCTGCTAGGAACTGTTCCCTCACTTTTTAGCACGATTCATTTCTTCCATTTATAGTCTGAATTCTGTGGCCTCTTCCCATTCCCACCCACCTCCTCAGGTACTGAACACCTGTGGGTTTTGTAGAAGCAGAGCCAATACTGTTAACTGTCACTAAAAATAAATAAATCAGGCCCCAACCTGAGACTCACTGATATCATTAATAGGCCTTGCTTCTGTGGTATCCTCCAGAACAGCCTTCAGTGTGGCACAAAGGGCTGTAGCCAGAAGAGGTAATGTCATCCCTCCAAAAGACTTAAGAGTCAGTTTTCTTTGCAGCCAATCCATAATATTCTTCCTGACTGATAAATAATCATACCTGAAAGATCATATCATCCCTTCACTGTACTCAGCACAGTATGGCTTCCTGTGAATAACAACTTAACAGGAGGTCTATTCTGCAAAATGTAGGAACAGGGCCTTTAGTGTGGTAGCACCTACCCTGTTGATGATGATGATGATTATTATTAATTGAATTTATATAGTAGACCGGTGCCATCTCTGTTGTCTTTTCGACACCTGCTGAAAACCTTTCTCTTTCAACAAGCCTTCTAGGTTGAGATGTTTCCCAGGCTGAAATTGTTTAAAAGACATTTTTTTATGGTGATTTTAATGTTTTATCCCTTGTTGGTTGCTGCGCTGGGCTCCTTTGAAAGGAAGGTGGGCAAACAGAAATTTAATAAGTAATTAATGATACATAAATAAACTTTGGCATTAATTTCTCATAGAGACACTTCAGGTACCTATCTTTAATAATCCTTTGACCTTTCCTTATTGGAGTACTGTCATTCGTATAATAAGAACTGGAGATTTTTTTGACAATTGCATGCAGACGTTTATTAGTTCTGTATTTACAGATGTTGCAGGGGTCTATTGTTACTGTAGGAGGGATCAAAGTTGTTAGTAAAAAATCGAGTTATTCATTGCTGCCATATCTCTGTAAGTAAGGGCTAATAGACCTAAAGTCCTGTTTAAGATCCTAACTGTAGCCATAAATGATAAAAGACATATTTTATTCCATAGGAAATGAGTATATCACAATGGGGAGCCTGTGGCCCCCTGGAAATTATTGGACTACATTTCCCAAAATCCATGACTGTTGGCCATTCTGGCTGGGGTTGATGGGAGTTGTAGTCCAGCAACGTCTGGTCGTTGCCATGTTCTCCATCCCTGGTCTATATTTTAGCCTATATTTAAGCATGGTGTTTTAACCGTGGTGATTCTTGTGTGTTTCCACAGGCTACTTGAATTAAAGTTTGGAGATCTGGGCACGTAGCTGATGCTGACAGTAAGCCATGGCAGCCGACGACAAAGTAGCCATTTTAACCGACGACGAAGAGGAGCAAAAGAGGAAGTATGTGCTCGCTGACCCTTTCAACGGGATTTCGAAGGAGCCAGACCCCCAAACCCGAAGCGATACACCTTCGACAGAGACCACCACCACCATTCCGGACGAGGAGCTGGATTGGCTCGAAAAGCACTGTGTCAAAGTGAACAACGATCTCCTGATCTCCAAAGTCTTTTATTTTTTCTTTTACGCTGCTTACGGTTCGCTCTACCCGCTGCTTCCCGTGTATTACAAACAACTGGGCATGACGCCCAGCCAGAGCGGGCTGCTGGTGGGCATCAGGTACTTCATTGAGTTCTGCAGCGCTCCGTTCTGGGGCGTGGTGGCGGACCGCTTCAAAAAAGGGAAAGTCGTCCTCCTCTTCTCCCTCCTGTGTTGGGTGCTGTTCAATTTGGGAATCGGGTTCGTCAAACCGGCTACCTTGAGGTGCGTACCAAAGTTCCCGCCGCCAGTCTCTCCCACCAATGCCAGCCACCTCTCGACGGCAACCACGCAAAACGTCTCCCTTCCTTCGGCGATTCCTACCGCCCGGGCTGCGTCGCCGGAGGGCCGGAGGAAAAGAGACGTTTCTCCTTATAGCTTGGCGGCGGCGAGCTCAGCTCCTCCTGAAACCACATTCCCTCTGACCACACGGAACATGTTGAGGGCCGAAGAGAGCATGGTTACTCACAGTACTCCGAAAGGCATTGTTACTGCCGGGTCGTTGGGGAATTTGACCCGTCCGACGGTGCCTCCCGCTGCCACCACCGGGGCTGCCACTCTCGTCTATGACCACCAGGAAGTGGAGGCCATCTTCCTGCTCATCCTGATGGTTGTTATCATAGGGGAGTTTTTCAGCGCGTCGTCGGTCACGATTGTGGACACGGTGACCCTGCAGTACCTTGGCAAGCACCGAGATCGCTACGGGCTCCAGCGCATGTGGGGCTCTCTGGGCTGGGGCCTGGCCATGCTCTCTGTAGGAATCGGCATTGACGCCACCCGCATCGATGTGCTCATCGAAGGGCAAGGCTGCAAAGCCCCGGAGTACAAGAACTACAGGATTGTTTTCATCGTCTTTGGCGTGCTGATGACGCTCTCCTTGATCGTGGCCACCCAGTTCCGGTTCCACTACAACCACTACAAACAAGAGGAGAACCAGAGCAAAGAAGGGGACGTCTCCCAGGCGGACAGGAACTCCTCCCACGACTCCTCCAACGAGACCCCGAGTGACACGAGCCAGTCGCCCTCCTTTAGTTTCTGGGACTTGATAAAGCTGCTCTGCAGTATCCAATATGGCTCCGTGCTCTTTGTAGCTTGGTTCATGGGCTTTGGGTACGGATTTGTCTTCACCTTCCTTTACTGGCACTTGGAGGACCTGAACGGCACCACCACTCTCTTCGGGGTCTGCTCCGTCCTGAGTCACGTGTCCGAACTGACCGCGTATTTCTTCAGCCACAAGTTGATCGAGCTAATTGGACACATCAGGTAAGCAAACGGTATGGTGGTGGTTGACTAGCCGTAGTCAGTGTTGCGTCAAGCATAGATATACATGTTAGTTTCTGTTCTTATCACTGAGCAGCTGCTGGGAGTCGCAGGACTCTGTTTACATTCCAGACACCTTCAAGTCTCATGGGAAGGGAGACGGGATGTGAAGTTACTGGTTTCTTGTTTCCTTTGTTCCTTTGTTCTGTTGCTCTCTGCTCTCATAGGGAGAGGGTGTATATTTCTTTGCTCTCTGCTTAGCTAGAAAATAAAGCATAGCAATGTAGCTCATACTATCTCATCCTTCCGTGCTGCTTTGAAGCTCTGCTGGGACGACGTGCCTGAGGCCTTATCAAAGGATCAGGTCGTCAATTAATCGTCGGGAGGCGATTCCAAAGATGAGCCTTATCAGCTTGGTCGAATGGAGTTCCCACAATACAGTCGTACCTTGGAAGTCAAATGGAATCTGTTTGACTTCCAAAACGTTTGGAAACCAAAGCGCAGCTTCTGATTGGCTGCAGGAAGCTCCTGTAGCCAATCGGAAGCCCCATTGGATATTTGGGTTCCAAAGAACATTCGCAAACCAGAACCCTCGCTTCTGGGTTTGTGGCGTTTGGGAGCCAAAACGTTCGACTCGCAAGGCTTTCAGGATCCAAGGTACGTATGTAACAGTGCAAGGAAAACTTGGCCCTCCATATGTTGCTGGATTAGAGCTCTCGTCAATCCTGATTACTGGCCATGCTGCCTGGGGCTGCTGGGAGTTGAATCATTTGGACAGCCAAAGATTTGCCGCCGCATCTGAAGGTGCAAAAGAATTGTGATGGCAAAACGGTGCAGTCCTAGGCATATCTACAAAGAACCAAGTTACATTAAAGTGAGTGGGACTTACTCCCAAGTAAGTGGGTTTAAGATTGCAGCCCAGGGGAGTGAAGCTGTATATACATTTAAAGCAGCTCTGTCCCCCCCTCCTCTAGGAAGAATAATGGGAACTGTAGTTTAAGTGTGCTGGGAATTGCAGCTCTTTTGGGGGAAACTACAGTTCCCAAAATTATTGGTGGGTATGCACGCACTTTAAAATGTACCGTGTGTACATAGCTTAAGGTGTGAATCGGGATAGCCCCTCGTTCAAATTTCACATGTAGCAAAACTGAACTAGGTGGTTTTAAGCAAGCCACTCCTTCTAAGCCTCATTCCTCTTGTAAGGGTTATACTTGAATATACCTGTGAAATTCTTTGAATGGTGAAAATAACTATGTAAATGTTCAGAATTATTATATCTGATCTATTAGATACGTCAGTGTTTGAGGAGCTATTTTCTGGATTTTCCCAGTATTTTCTGGATTTTTGAAAAGAAAACCTTTTAACCTGTTGATGGTTTTATTTCTCCCGCATAACATGGTACCATCCACTGTTAGGATTACAGATTAATAAATTGCTCTGCAAGACACCTGTCAACCTGAAGCCAATTCAAAAACTGCATGAGAAAGGCTTGTTTTTTGGTGACAGCCGTTATTTGGCATAAAACCATACACTGTGGAGATGTTTTGAACAGGGTGGGGTACATGATTCAGACTTTCAAATGCATTAACGTATAAAAGGTAAAAAGTAAAGGACCCCTGGATGGTTAAGTCCAGTCAAAAGCGACTAGCAACTATAGGGTTTCGGCGCTCATCTCGCTTTCAGGCCAAGGGAGCCGGCGTTTGTCCACAGACAGCTTTTCCGAGTCATGTGGCCAGCATGACAAAACCGCTTCTTGCGCAACATTACGGAAAGCAGAGCGCATGGAAACCATACCTTTTATATTAATGTATAGGGACGCGGGTGGCGCTGTGGGTTAAACCACAGAGCCTAGGACTTGCTGATCCGAAGGTCAGCGGTTCGAATCCCCGCAACGGGGTGAGCTCCTGTTGCTTGGTCCCTGCTCCTGCCAACCTAGCTGTTCGAAAGCACGTCAAAGTGCAAGTAGATAAATAGGTACCGCTCTGGCGGGAAAGTAAACGGTGTTTCCGTGCGCTGCTCTGGTTCACCAGAAGCGGTTTAGTCATGCTGGCCATTACCTGGAAGCTGTATGCCGGCTCCCTTGGCCAGTAAAGCGAGATGAGCTCCGCAACCCCAGAGTCAGCCATGACTGGACCTAATGGTCAGGGTTCCCTTTACCTTTTTATAGTAACCACACAAGAAATACATGCATGCAAACCGGCTGTTAAGTAAGGCTGTGGGTGGACCAGCTGGAATTGCCTGAGTTGTATCCCACTGAATCATATTTGGTGTGATTTCAGTGGGCCCCACCCTGAGTGTACGGTAATTCACTTGGATATAGCCACCTGTACCTTAACAGTGCAAACCTGTGAGTACTCAGAAGTGAGCCCTTTTGCAATCACCCCATTGAGTTTAACAAAGCCTTTTCAAAGGAAAGTGGGTATAGGATTATAGCCTCAGGCTTAGATTTTACTGGCACAAACGCATTGTTCTCCATAGCATGGATAATAACCGTCAGTGGGGTCAAATAGTGTTCCCAGTGCCTAACCTTGAAAGATGATCTTTCAAAAGCTGCCACAGGGGAAATATTTGGCAGCTGGGACTTTGCCCCGGACAGCACTGTAATGCAGGGTGACATCACATAGACTCCATATCTCTCTGCCATGCTGCCATAAATGAAATAAGAGTACCTTTCAAGGGAAAGGCCTTGCAAACCTAATGACCGAACTGTCATTTTTTGCAAGTTTTGCTTGAAAAAACACAAGTATGCCTTTAAAGCAATGCCACCGTTAAGAAAACCCGGTTTTGGGAGGTTGCTTTAAAAGAACTTTGGTTTCTGATGTAGTAGAAATGTTTGGTCCACAAAATTCATCTGCTCCTGTTCAAATTTCCAACATAAAGAAGTTATGATAAAGTGGGCCATAGATTTGGGATATAACCTAGATTATGATAAATGGGTGAAATTATGGACTAAGGATATGAAGTTTACAGCCTGTGTTGGACTCCGAGAGAATATGGAAAAAATTATGTATCGTTGGTACATCACCCCTGTGAAATTGGGAAAGATGTATAAGACTGGGGACAAAACATGCTGGAAATGCAAAAAAAAGGAGGGTGACTTCCACCATATGTGGTGGTCGTGTGAAGAAGTGAAGAGGTTCTGGAGCTCCATCTATGACGAATTTAAAAAGATTTTGAAATACACATTCCCCAAAAAGCCAGAGGCATTCCTTTTAGGAATGGTTGGTGAGGAGATTAGAAAAGAAGATCAAACCATGTTTCAATATGCAACGGTGGCAGCCAGGATATTGCTAGCGCAGAATTGGAAAACATCTAATATCCCAACTATTAAAGAATGGCAAAATAAGCTATTTGAGTATTTAGAGTTAGCAAAAATGACACAGAAGATCAGGTACCAGAGTAACAAAAAATTTATTAATGACTGGAATAAATTCATAATATACATGGAAAAATTTTTAGGAAACATTGAAATAACAGTAGGTATAACATAAATCTTGCGAAGTAAAAATAATGGTGGAAAAAAGGAACTGCAAGAACGTTATCGATGTAAAATAGCTCAGATCGTGGCGGAGGGAAGTCAGATAGATGATATGATATGATATGATATGACATGAATTAGTACTTTTAGAGGAATCTATTTATGTATTAGTATTTTTGGAGAAATGTATTTATATATTGGTATTTGTTAGTTTCTTTTTTTTCTTTTTTCCCTTCTTTGGTATGTTTGTGGTTTTAAGATATTGTAAGTCGGAAATAAAATTATTTTTGAAAGGCAAAAAAAAATTAAAAAAAATCCAACATAACACTCCCTCCCCCCCCCCCCCCCGCATCCCAGCAAAGATATTTATGACCTTTCATCTTAGAATTATTTTATGCATGCCATTGTGTTTTGCCAAATAAATGAGGAAGGTTTTCTGCCTTAGGTAACAAAATATTCTGGGGCACAGAGGTAGGTCACTTGCTGCTTATTTATCTTATTTTTTTGGTAGCAACATAATATACAATAATCTTCCAGTCTGGGTAACTAGCAGCTGAGAAAGTGCATGACTGGCGAATCGGAGGTACCATACTATGAGAAGTTTGCCCCGCTGCAAGAATTCAATTTTTTCTTCATTTAAATACAGTTTACTTTAGAGTCATTATTCATATTTTTTATTTATTGAGTTTATATAACGCCCTGTACCCGAAGGTCTCAGGGCGGTTCACAGAAAAGATCACAACATACATAATCAGAATAAAAACAACAACGAGAGCCAGTGTGGTGTAGTGGTTAAGAGCGGTGGACTCGTAATCTGGGGAACCGGGTTTGCGTCTCCGCTCCTCCACATGCAGCTGCTGGGTGACCTTGGGCCAGTCACACTTCTCTGAAGTCTCTCAGCCCCACTCACCTCACAGAGCGTTTGTTGTGGGGGAGGAAGGGAAAGGAGATTGTTAGCCACTTTGA
Source organism: Podarcis siculus (assembly GCA_034642415.1). NCBI lineage: Eukaryota > Metazoa > Chordata > Lepidosauria > Squamata > Lacertidae > Podarcis > Podarcis siculus. The sequence continues at coordinate 33,125,914 of JAXCMG010000008.1, forward strand.
GACTCCTGAAGGGGAGTGAAAGGCGGGATATCAAATCCAAACCCGATAGCACCCCCCCTCCAAAAAGAGCCACACTTTAAAAGGGTATAGGATGTCAAATAGAGCAACCAAAGGCCTGGTTAAAAAGGGATGCTTTTTCCTGGTGCCTGAAGGTGTATAATGAAGGCGCCAGGAGAACTTTTCTGGGGAGATCATTCCATAGACAGGGAGCCACTGCAGAGAAGGCCTGTTCTTGTGTTGCCATGCTCTGAACCTCTGAAGGAGGCGGCACACGAAGGAGGGTCTGGGTAGGTTCATATGGGAAGGGGCGGTCCTTGAGGTAGTGCGGTCCTGAGCTGTTTAAGGCTTTATAGGTTAAAACCAGCACTTTGAATTGGACTGCCAGGGCAGTCGGACCAGGATCCGTCTAATATGCTCAAACTGTCTTGCTCCAGTGAGCAACCTTTTCAAAGTTTGCTGTTCATAGCAATCTTCATTAGGAGGCTACGCTGTTGGCAGTTAACCAAGCAAATAGCAAGATTGCACCAATCCACGCCATAGTTGAAATGGATTTCTGTAGCTCAGCGGTAGAGTTATGTGCTTGCATGTAAAAAAATCCCAGGTTCAATCCCTCCAAGTAAGGTTGCGAATATCCCCTTTTCTGAAACCCTTCAGAGTCGCTGTCAGTCAGCCCAATGAACTAGATATACCAATGGTCTTGACTTGATGAAAAACATCTCATGTTCCTACGTGGCGAGCTTCATTCTTTTTTCACTTAAGACTATCACATATATCTGCATTGGGCTTCCTGTTTCTGCTTTACCTGTTCCTGATCTGAAAAGGGAAATGAATGAGGTAACAGATCTTGGTTATGGTTTGATGGCACACATGTCTGGGCCTTGCTAGTGCCTGGATAGCAGACCACCTGGAAACCATAGAATCATAGAATTGTAGAGTTGGAAGGGACCGCAATGGTCATTTGACCCAACCCCCTGCAAAGCAGGAATATTTCGCCCAACATTGGCTTTGAACCCATGACTCTGAGATTAAGGTTGTCTCGTGCCCTGAGCCAATAATAATAATAATATTTTATTATTTATACCCTGCCCATCTTGGCTGCTCCCAGCAGAGTTTTAATAATAATGATAAAAAAGTGATAAAACATCTAGCATTAAAAACTTCCCTAAAAAGGGATGGCTTCAGATATCTTCTAAAAGTCAGATAGTTGTTTATTTCCTTGACATCTGATGGGAGGGTGTTCCACAGGGCGGGCACCACTACCGAGAAGTCCCGCTGCCTGGTTGTCTGTAACCTCACTTCTTTCAGTGAGGGAACCGCCAGAAGACCCTCAGCGCTGGACCTCAGTGTCCAGGATGAACGATGGGGGTGGAGACGCTCCTTCCGGTATAATGGGCCGAGGCCGTTTAGGGCTTTAAAGGTCAGCACCAACACTTTGAATTGTGCTCGGAAACATACTGGGAGCCAATGTAGGTCTTTCGGGACCGATGTCATATGGTCTCGGCGGCTGCTCCCAGTCACCAGTCTAGCTGCCGCATTCTGGATTAGTTGTAGTTTCCGGGTCACCTTCAAAGGTAGCCCCACATAGAGTGCATGGGCAGAAAGCTGCTAAGGTTTCAAAGCATATTGAAGTTGCAAAAAAAAAAGGATAGCGACTGCCCTCTTCTCATTCAATTCCACATGTTCCACCATGGAAGGTGGGAAACGTATGCTAGAAAACAAATACATATTGGAGTGTTCTCATGACAACAATATTTCAAAATCTTTAGCTCTAATGCAGGCCTGGAGACAGTTCAGAAAATGGCTCATCATTGGGACGATGGTTAGTGGAGTGCGAAGCTAAGCGCAACATGTGGAAAAACAAAGCCATATTTATTTATTTATTGCTGGCACGAAAAAATCATTTATTTGGAAATGGGATAGATACAGCATATGTCATTATGCCCTCTTAGAAATCATGTCACACTTGGTGTTTGCATACACTTTAGCTATCCTAATACAAAAGAAATGCAGAAGAACCAGAAAAGGTGGAACGGAAAAGTAACAGAAATACGAGTTGTGCAGGTATAATAATGCCTTTGGCACACAAAGACCGCTCAGTATATTTTGCCTGAAATCTAAAAAAAATAATGATGCACACTTGTGTAAGACTTGACAGTATTGGTGGGGGAGTAGTGTTATTTATGACATAGGAGAGGACCACTCGCCTAGAAGGTAGCTGTATGATACGGCTAATGAATGGGGTCTGCAGAAAATTGAATGTGAATCTGTAGTTCAGCAGATTCTCAAAGAGGCAAGGGACAACAATGAATAGCCACTTTTTTGGGAATACAGTGGTACCTCGGGTTAAGTACTTAATTCGTTCTGGAGGTTCGTACTTAACCTGAAACTGTTCTTAACCTGAAGCACAACTTTAGCTTAATGGGGCCTCCTGCTGCCGCCACGCTGCCAGAGCACGATTTCTGATCTCATCCTGAAGCAAAGTTCTTAACCTGAAGCACTATTTCTGGGTTAGCAGAGTCTATAACCTGAAGCCTATGTAACCTGAAGCGTATGTAACCTGAGGTACCACTGTACAGAGGGAATACAGAGGGCTTTTTTTCCCAGCTGGAACTCAGTTCTGGCACCTCTCAGGTGGGCACCATTGCCATTACAGTGGTACCTCAGGTTACATACGCTTCAGGTTACACACTCCGCTAACCCAGAAATAGTGCTTCAGGTTAAGAACTTTGCTTCAGGATAAGAACAGAAATCGTGCTCCGGTGGCGCGGCGGCAGCAGGAGGCCCCATTAGCTAAAGTGATGCTTCAGGTTAAGAACAGTTTCATGTTAAGAACGGACCACTGGAACGAATTAAGTACTTAATCTTGGTTCTCGAACTTAATCCGTTCCGGGAGTCCGTTTGACTCCCGAAACCGTTCGAAAACCAAGGCGTGGCTTCCAGTTGGCTGCAGGAGCTTCCTGCACTTAAGCAGAAGCCACGTTGGATGTTCGGCTTCCGAAAACCATTTGCAAACCGGAACACTTGCTTCTGGGTTTGCGGCGTTTGGGAGCCGATTTGTTCGACAACTAAGCCATTCAGGAACCAAGGTACCGCTGTATAAGAGAACAAGGGAGGCGTGAGTTCCGGCACTCCTTTTTCTAGAAAAATAGCACTGCAAAGAGTAATGTTTGACCGATTGCTTTGTTCTCTTTTGTGTGTGTAAATTACCGTATTTTTCGCACCATAGGACGCACTTTTTCCCTCCTAAAAAGCAAGGGAAAATGTGTGTGCGTCCTATGGTGCGAATGCAGGCTTTCGCTGAAGCCTGGAGAGTGAGAGGGGTCGGCTTCAGGAAGCTATCCGCTAGCCGTGGGAGACCCAGCTCTCCCACGGCTAGCGGAGCGCTGCATTAATCCTGAAGCTTGGGGCGTGCGGAGCTCAGCGCGCCCCTAGCTTCTGGGTGCCGGCAAAGTCTCCGCTAGCCGTGGGAGAGCCCCGCGACGTCGCGCGGCTCTCCCAGGGCTAGCTGACCACTGCGCTAATCCCAAAGCTTGGGGCGTGCGGAGCTCAGCGCGCCCCAAGCTTCTGGGTGCCGGCAAGGTCTCCGCTAGCCGTGGGAGAGCCCAGCGACGTCGCGCAGCAGTTCGCCAACCTAGCAGTTCGAAAGCATGCCAGTGCAAGTAGATAAATAGGTACCGCTGCAGCGGGAAGGTAAACGGCGTTTCCGTGCGCTGCTCTGGTTTCGCCAGAAGCGGCTTAGTCCTGCTGGCCACATGACCCGGAAAAACTGCGGACAAACGTTGGCTCCCTCGGCCAGTAAAGCGAGATGAGCGCCGCAACCCCAGAGTCGTTCGTGACTGGACTTGACTGTCAGGGGTCCTTTACCTTTTTTATATTCATTTATTTAAACTTCTACCTTGTCTAAAACTGCCAGAAAATTGCTCTAAGCCAGCCTAGTAACTGTTTGTTTATTTGTTACTATGTGCAAGACATGGCAAACATTAAACTAACCCGTGTCTTTTTCTTTCTTTCCTCCCTTTAGAGTCCTGTATATCGGCCTTGCTTGTAACACAGCTCGTTACATTTACATCTCCTACCTGGAAAATGCTTGGACAGTTTTGCCTATGGAAGTTCTTCAAGGTAAGGAGGTGGTGTACTTCTGATCCTGGGTTGCATCATTACCAGGTACATAAATTCTTCATCTGGGCCATGATGAACTAAAAGTCCGTCTGTGTTCTTGTACCTATCAGTAAATAACCCAAGGGATCCTTTTTTTTAAAGCTCTGTGCAAGTTTAATATCTGGAGGTGGTTTCTTCAGTTGACCTCAAATTCTGTGGCTTTTCACCTAAGCAAACAGTGAAATGGCAGAACACACCTTGATCCCTAAACAAAGGAGACAGGAGCTCAAACGGAAACTTGTACCTTCTGCAAATAAGCCTTTGTTGCTGGCAGACTTCAGCCTATTCCTGTCTAGAAGGCATTCATATCCCTGAAATTTGCTGATTTTCTCACATTGTGCAACAGAAAGGAGGCCATTGTTTTTTAGCATTGGATCTTAAAACAAAAACACCCAGGTAAATGTTTAGGAATAACCGGTTCTCTTCAGTGTTCCCCAGTTATCAGTGACGTTTTGTGAATCACGATAAAGGTCAATGAAGTCTGGAAAGAAATGACTGGTGTGGAAAATAATTGGACAGATTGCATGCAAAGAGAAGCAAAAAGACTTGTGCTTTCAAGATATTTTGCCAGCGCTTCCTCATCCTGGAATGCCCTTCAGATGTTGTCAAAATCCGAACTCCCACCAGCCCCAGAGAGCATGGTCAGTGAGGATGTGGAGTCCTAGCCCAAAAACGTCTAGAGGACACCAGGTTGGGGAAGACTTTTCTAATGGTGCTTTTCACACGAGAGTTGCTGTTTGACGTTTTATAAACATAACCTTGTTAGATTTGCACTCACGTGCTGCAAATCCCAAAACACGTTGCGATTCCCAAAAATTGCACTCACACGTTCAATCCCAAAACTCAGTGCTCAGAATAGTCAGTGCTCGTTCGTACAAGTTCCTTTAATCTGTCTGTTCGTTTGAATTGCAACCGTGTCATCATGAACACTGAAGCCAACCTAGACAAGAAATACAATGGTACCTTGGTTCTCAAATGCCCTGGTACTCAAACAGCTTGGAACCCAAACACTGCAAACCTGGAAGTGTTCTGGTTTGTGAACTTTTTTCGGAAGCCGAATGTGCCTCGTTTTGAGTGTTACGCTTCTGATTTGAGTGCCACACTTCCGTTTTGAGTGTCAAGCTGAGGTCTGTCTGTTTTTGCCATTAATTTTGCGTTTTTGCTTTTGCGGCTCTTTTTGTTTTGTTTTTGTGACTGTGTGGAACCCAGTTCAACTACTGATTGATTGATTGATTGATTGATTGTGTGACTGCAGTACATTGTTTATTGCTTTCATTTTATGGATCAATGGTCTCATTAGATAGCAAAAATCATGTTAAATTGCTGTTTTGGGGTTGTTTTTAAACATCTGGAACGGATTAATCCGTTTTGTATTACTTTCTATGGGAAAGTGTGTCTTGGTTTTGGAACGCTTTGGTTTTGGAATGGACTTCTGGAACGGATTAAGTTTAAGAACCAAGGTACCACTGTAGTTAAGGCAGCGAGGGCCAGAACGGAAGAGTGTTTGACTCAAGAAGAAAAATATGGGGTAGGTTGCAGGAACTTGGCCTTGGGTGTGTGCATGTACACAAACACAAATACACACACACCTTTTTGGCTACAGCAACCCTTTATTTTACTCCAGCTGCTGCTCCCCCCCCCCCCCGCCGCCCTGCCACTTTTGGTTCTGAGTTTCTAGACGGTACTGTACTTTCCAGGTCTCCTCTCCAACCATGAGATCTTGGCTTGCGCTTAGACCAGTGATGGCCAAACTTGGCCCTCCAGCTGTTTTGGGACTACAATTCCCATCATCCCTGACCACTGGCCCTGTTAGCTAGGGATGATGGGAGTTGTAGTCCCAAAACAGCTGGAGGGCCAAGTTTGGCCATCACTGACTTAGACAAACAAAACGCTGAGATGTCTCTCTTTGCGCAAGCGCTGCCAATTTCACGTGCATTCAATATGCCCGGCTGCGCATGTTAATGACCCTGCAAACTGGATGACAGCTTTTAATTGGCTCAGGAAGAATTCAGCGCATGGAAGTTGCTGGAGGTGGGTGGAACCTACACTTGCCTCCACACCCAGATTAAATCGAATCAGCTGTGGAGAAAGTTATTTTGGTGACTGTTTTCATTTTGCGTAGGCAGAAAACACTCAGGGAAGAGATGGAAGGTAGAAGCCAGGGGAAAGGAAGTAGGCATGGGGATTGCTGGTACAGTTTGTGAGATTTTCCAGCCCTTCAATCTGCAATCTGAATGGTGGTGCAGTCATGGGCTGCGACTGAATCCCAGCCAGGTGGACCCTCAATTGAGGTGCGGTTCCCAGGTCTGAGAATTGAATCCAGTGTACCTACACTGGACAGAGTTGCGCTCCCTCTCAAGGAGCAGGTGCAATTTTTTTTGGAAGGGGTATTCTCCTAGATCAGTGTTTCCCAAACTTGGATCTCCAGCTAATCTCCAGATAATATTATAATGTTTTTCGGACTACAGTTCCCATCATCCCTGACCACTGGTCCTGCTGACTAAGGGTGATGGGAGTTGTAGTCCAAAAAAAACCCCACAGCTGGAGACCCAAGGTTGGGGAAAACTGCCCAAATCAATGTCGCTGTTTTCTTTATTTCAATATTTATTATCTACTGTGCATTCGGAGAACACTGGAGTGTACAAAACCAGAATAGAAGTGAATCTCAGTGGCTCAGGGTCCCCATTTTCCAACTTCCGTCTGTGTGGCAGCTACCTTGCCATGGTGGTCCATGCATTGGTCACCTCCCAAGTAATGAGCTACATGTAGGACTACCTTTGCGCCTGATTTCGATGCTGCAGCTATTGTAAAACGAAGCTGCCAGTGCCTAACTTTATGCACACGGCTGACAGATCTGGACTGGTGTGCCTAGCAAAGTTCGAGGTACGGCTGCCATCATTTAAAGACCTAAACAATTTGGGACCAAGAAACCTGCTGGGCAGGTCACCCCTGTACAGAGCAAGCTGATCATTAGGATCTTCTGGGGAGACCCTCTGGAGCAGGCGCCAGGCATTGTCTTCCCCTCCTTCCCTCTGTCTCCTGGCATCTTTTGGACATGGTACTTGGTAGTAGATGGCCCAGTTGGAGGAGGGAGGGGAAGAGGGCCTTCTTGCAGGGCCAGGTGCCTTGGGTTGTCTTATTCCCCCACTCCCCTTCCCCTGGATTCCCAGCTTATTTTCCTCCCTCCCCCTGGAATCCCAGTTTATTTTCCTCCTTTTTCGCCTGGAATCTCAGCTTATTTTCCTCCTTCTTCCCCTGGAATCCCAGCTTATTTTCCTCCCTCTTCCCCTGGAATCTCAGCTTATTTTCCTCTCTCTTCCCTTGGACTCCCAGGGCAGTTGGTGTTACATGGCATGCCCTACTTCCGTTTGGGAGGAGTAGCAGGTTTGTTGGTTGAGAGCACTAAATCAGCTTTAATTGTACAACCTGAATTTGCCAGGATGTGATAGAACCTCACCTGAAAATGGCAAAACGGCCCTTAATCTGTTCCCTGATTTTTCAATGCAGGCGTCTGTCCCCCCCCCCCCCATAACATGGGGGTTATGTTCTGGGGGCCCACACACATATTTTCCCTTGTAACGTGCCCTTCCTTCTTAAATCCCTTGTGGCAGAAGCTGCCTTTGTCTTACACACACGCTGAGAGCCTTCAGCTAAGGATGTTGGCCTTGTAAATAGAAATAATTATTTTCTCCTGAACTTGATACGAACATTTCCCTTGGATACGAGGCTACTTCTTTTCAAGTGGGAGCGATAAAAGTATCTAGGAGATTGCATATGGCTCCAGATCCGTTTTTACAGCTCCTAAGCCGTTCTCCTTTGAGTTGCTGCCCTTTATTTATGCCCACAGAGAGTGCCGTTTGGGTTCCTTATGAAATCAGTGGGAGTTTTCCTCATCTGTGGAATGAGATCAGTTGCTGTCTGAGAGTCAGCCGCTTCCCTTCATTGCTGCCTCCCTTTCATTTCTAGGTACATTCTGTTCAGGCAGAAGCGATCAGATAATGAAATGTAATTTAATACGCGCAAGATCCAAACGATGCCATCTCTATGATTTCCAGATGCCCTTGAGAAGCAGCTGTGAGGACTGGAGCATTTTATGCAGGCCCTTTTCAAATGATCTCAGGGGAGGGAGGAGTCTTGCCGCTCAGTGGCATTGAGGTCCAGTCCCTGCTATTGGCGCTTTTCAAGGATTTGGGGGGGAAACATTTGCCGGGGACCCAGAAGAAATGTTTCCGGTCAAAGCAAACCACAATAGGCTAGGCTGGGGGGGTGGGGGGACGTAGTTTTCTGTGTATTAGACGAGGTTTTTTTACTCCAAAATAGTGTTTAAAAATGGGGCTAGTCTTCTACATGGGCAGTGCATTTGGGGACCGGGTGATTGGTTGCAGCTGTGAGCTGCAGCTTGTAAGCGGCGATTTGGTGAGTGATTGGTTGCTGCGTCAAGGGCTGCGTTGGATTGGCTGCTCCTGCATTAATTGGGTGGGTGATTGGTTGCTACATTGGATTGGCTGCTCCTGCGTTAATTGGACAGGTGATTGGTTGCTGCGTCTAGGGCTGCCTTGGATTGGCTGCCGCTGCAGCAATTGGGCTGCCTTTAGATGTCTTTTAAAAGTATGATAGTTGTTTATTTCCTTGACATCTGATGGGAGGGCGTTCCACAGGGCGGGCGCCACTACCGAGAAGGCTCTCTGCCTGGTTCCTGTAACCTCACTTCTCACAGTCAGGGAACCACCAGAAGGCCCTTGGAGCTGGACCTCAGTGTTCGGGCAGAACGATGGGGGGTGGAGACCCTCCTTCAGGTATACTGGGCCGAGGCCGTTTAGGGCTTTAAAGGTCAGCACCAACACTTTGACTTGTGCTTGGAAATGTACTGGGAGCCAATGCAGGTCTCTCAGGGTCTGTGACACAGAAGTATTTTTATTTTGTTATTAAATTTGTCCCTCGCTTGATCTTGCCCGGGGCAATTCAGAGCAACATAACAACCATACAAATGGACAGTAAACCCCCCCCCCCCCATTACAACCGAGAGGAAAGAGAAATACATTAAATGCATCCCACCTGCTTCTAAAAGACCACAGATAGTTAACGGCCAAAGTAGATATTTACCTAGGACTTTTGCCAGCGCCAAGGGTGGAGAAGGCGGTGTCACCTGACAGTTAAGTAAAGACAGCTTGTAAAGACATGATTAGTCGGAACAGGTTTTCGCCCAGCGAATGGCGTTCCTTATATATATCTGGCTCAAGGCAGCAGCAGCAAAGCGTTCCTGTGCTTTGTCATCGTGACATTTTGACATGTTTGACATTTTGTTAAGTGAAGGTTGGAATGCTGTAGAGAAACAACAGGCGCTCTCGATAAACTAAAGTTGCGTGAAAGCAGCCTATGCCACGTTAAGCCTGCTGTATAAACTTAAAAGCACAGGTGATGCAAAACAAGGCAGTAAACTTTAATGGGAGAGCTGTAACTGCAGATTTGTGCTATCTCTCTCTGTGTGTGTGTACAGTTTTAACTAGTAGAGTTGAGATCAAAGGCATGTCACCTTGCAGGCAGCAGCAGAAATGCCTTGGCAGCCTTTGACCTGACTCTCGGAATCAATGAATTAGAAACCCGGATAACTCTAGTTTGCATCTAAAGCATTTCAGAATGTAATACTAGCTGGGTCTCCCCTTCTAGCAACAAGAATCGCAGGCAGCTGAAGCTTAGCAGTGCTGATTTGAAATTAGTGTACACGCCAATTACACGTGGATCTTTTACAATACTGATGAGATTGGAACCGAATTGTGGGTTGTTGTTGTTGTTGTTGTTGTTTTAGCCTTTCTGACCCTGCAGTTTCGAAAATAGGAAATAGTTCCTTTTCCAAAATTGGTTTTAAAAAAGAAGAAAACGATCAAAGAGAGCTTTTGCTTGCAACAAGGAGCAAGCAGCCCCTCCCAAAAACATGCCATTTGGAAATTTATATTATTTGTTTGTTTGCTGGATTTAATAGCGAATGATTCAAACAATTAAAATAGTGTAGAACAGCTGGTAGAAAATGTGTTTTTTGGATGGCAGCATTGAGGACTTTTTACCATGGCCACTTCTATACTTTGGCCATACCCTCTTTGCCATGTGACCCCCCTGAGGGGGCACCATGGTCATTGTGGCCCTCAGTACAAAACAAAGGTTAACCACCCCTGTTTGGGAAGACTGGGTCAACCCCATCCGTAACAGTTTGAAGGCCGCCTAACTAGGCAGATGAACCTCGCATTAACTGTACCTTTGTTTTGTCTGGCTCGAGTCTTGGTTTATTGGGCCTCATCCAGTCCTTTTGTTCCCAAGCACTGTTTCAAAACAGCCCCTGCCTCTCCTGATTTCATAAAAGAGAGATACAGAGCTGGTGCCCCCTGCATCTTAATGATGCCTCGCCTCACACCCCCAGACTCATGACAGTTTCATGTGGATGTTGAGTAGAATTGGCGATAAAATGGACCTCTATGGGGAAGTCCATAGCATAAGTGCTGTAGGGTCATCCGCCAGCACCATCTTCTGCATTCAGCCATCAAAGTAGGAAAGGGAGCATTAAAAACCAGGGTCTCCCACCTCTAAACCAGACAGCCCATCAACACTGATACCATGGTCGCTGGTGACAAAAGTCCTAGAGCAGGCATGGCCAAACTTGGCCACCCAGCTGTTTTGGGACTACAACTCCCATCATCCCTTGCTAACAGGACCAGTGGTCAAGGATGATGGGAACTGTAGTCCCAAAACAGCTGGAGGGCCAAGTTTGGCCATGCCTGCCCTAGAGAATCAACAGGGTCTCACACTCCCTCATCTCATCCAGTAGAGTAAGCAAGCAACTTCTGTCCTTGAAGCCCAGCCTAAAATCCATTTCATCCAAGACAACCTGAATCTGGCTGAAGAAGAAGAAAGAAGTAAAAAAAAACAAAACAATTTTCAGGAGCATAAGGCACTGAATTCTGAAACATCTTCCTTTTCTGCAGGTGTGACCCATGCAGCCATCTGGGCAGCTTGCATTTCCTACCTAAGTGCTGCTGTTCCTCCCGAATTAAGAACTTCCGCTCAGGGTATTCTGCAGGGCCTCCACCTTGGCCTGGGCAGAGGGTGCGGAGCAATGGTTGGAGGAGTGCTGGTCAACTATTTCGGTAAGAGAAACATGTTGGATAGTTTCATTAGCAATTTACTCTCCTTTCATGCAATTTGGATTCTGCTTTATTAAATGTTTCCCAGCCCTTCCCTTCCCTATACTTAAGTTATGTTAGCCAAATGCTGATATCATGCTTATGTTTTCTTTTTTTGGGGGGGGGTTGTGTTATGTATGAAATTGTGTGGATACTTGACACACCAAATTAGAAGGACCTGTATCTTTAAGACATTTCTTTTACCTGTCAACTTCAAAACACCTAATAATGATGATGATGATTATCATCCCACCCATCTGGCTGGGTTTCTCCAGCCACTCTGGGCAGCTCCCAACAGAATATTATTAATAATAAAGCGATCAAATATTAAAAACTTCCCTAAACAGGGCTGCCTTCAGATGTCTTCCAAAAGTCAGATACAGTGCTACCTCTGGTTGCACACAGGATCCATTCCGGAGCTCCGGTCGGATCCCGAGGAATTCGCAACCGGAGGTGCCGCTTCTGCGCATGCATGCAGTTTAGCGCTTCTGCGCATGCGCGCAGTGAAACCTGTAAAAATACTTCCAGGTTTGCTGTGTGTGTATCCCAAAGGATACGTAACCGGTAGTGAACCTAAGTAGAGGTACCACTGTAGTTGTTTATTTCCTTGACATCTGATGGGAAGGCGTTCCACAGGGCGGGCGCCACCACCAAGAAGGCCTTAACAGTTGTATTCAAATGAAGAACAGAACGGAAGATGATCCCATACTTTGGAAATATTTGCAAGTCCTGATACACACAGGTGTGGCGTACCAAACTTGGGCACGCATCAAAGGTTCTAATCATCAGCCCCCAACTCGCCATATCTGTCCCTTGCTGAGTACTCTTTTAGTTTCATGCAGGAATTTAGAGACTTTAATCATGCATGCATGTTCAGAGGAGGAAGCCTGCCCGCCAGTTTTTAGCATAAATTCAATGCTTTGAGCATTGTGAGCAAATTTTATTCACTTTAAGTTAGCCATGCCAAAAGGGAAAGGGAAAGGACCCCTGGATGGTTTAGTCCCGTTGAAATCGACTATGGGGTGCAGCCTTTGTCCGCAGACAGCTTTTCTGGGTCATGTCTCCAGCATGACTAAACAGCTCCTGGCGCAACGGAAGCCAGAGCACACAGAAACGCCGTTTACCTTCCTGCTACAGCGGTACCTATTTATCTCCCTGCACTGGTACGCTTTTGATCTGCTAGGTTGGCAGGAGCTGGGGCAGAGCAATGGGAGCTCACCCCGTCATGGGGATTCGAACCGCCAACCTTCTGATCGGCAAGCCCAAGAGGCTCAGTAGTTTAGACCACAGCGCCACCCACGTCCTTAGACACGCCGTAGTTCCAAATCCAAGCCATGGTGTTTTAAATGCTTCTACAACTTCTCTCCTAAATGTTTTCCTCCAAAGGGTGTAATTTAACTGGCTTAAAGTAGACCACGTTAAAAGTGCAATCCTCAGAGGTGCCTCAGAAGATAATTATATATATATAAATAAATAAAAATAAACCTATAAAGATGCAAATCTGCCTTACTTTTGAGCTAGACCTTTGGTCCATCTAGTTCATTACAAGTCTGGCTAGAAATTGCTCTTTGCATGATTGAATTGGGTCTCACTCTTCCCTGCTTCTCTCCACAGGAGCTGCTTCGACATTCAGAGGGATAGGAATGGCCTGTCTTGTGATCCTATTGCTTTTTGCTTTGATCCAGTGGGTGGCAGTTCCTGATGAGAAAGAAGGTAGGTAGATTATTCCCATGTATTCAGAGGCACCCAACCTAACAGCATTTTCCTCTGCCTCTTGGGGTGATCTCCTCATCTGCTTTGAACTCCTCTCCTCTCGTGCCCATTTAGTCTCATTGATCATTTGACTCGAGTCATAACCTTAATGCTATAGGGCCGGGCTTACTTTTAATTGACCTCGTGTTTTCTTCTGTTTAAAGCAGAACTTTCCACGCTGGGCACACAGGGGCTTTTTCAATAGAAGACATCCTTAATAAGCAAAAATGTCAGGTCCTCTGTCTACAAGACAAACTGATCCAGAGACAAGGGAAAGACATCAGCATTTGGACATTATTATTATTATTATTATTATTATTGGATGTCTCTGGGAATGGGGGTCTAAGAGTGAAAGAGCTTGCTAAGGATAAGCACTGCCCCATAGTTCAATTTGTCTTGCTACCTTACGTATAATTCATTTTAAAGCATGAGCAGATTCTTGATAAGCTGAGCTGCAGTAAGAAAATAGCTCTCTATCTGAGTCAGGGGTAGGCAACCTAAGGTCCGTGGGCCGGATGCAGCCCAATTGCCTTCTCAATCCGGCCTACGGATGGTCTGGGAATCAGCGTGTTTTTACATGAGTAGAATGTGTCCTTTTATTTAAAATGCATCTCTGGGTTGTTTGTGGGGCAGAGGAATTCATTCATCCCCCCCCCCAAATATAGTCCGGCCCACCACATGGTCTGAGGGACGGTGGACCGGCCCACGGCTGAAAAAGGTTGCTGACCCCTGATCTGAGTTATTCTTAGCAGCCAGTGGGCCCAGGGAAGCCATTGTGGTGTTTTGGACTACCACAACTGCAATCTAACTGTGTCCGTCAGCTGGTTACCCCCCGGGGCTTCCTCCTCTCCCATTATTTCCCAACTTTCCCCCTCATCTGCCTCTGAGCTGTGGCCTTCCTCAACCCCCTGTTGTAAATCTAAACTGTCTTCCTCTTCCTCCTCCCTGGAAGGGTCAGGATGGGGAGGCGGTCTCCACCATTCCTCTTCTGCCCAGTCCCTGACAATTACAGGGGGTTGCACTGAGTGTGTCCCTTTGCATGAAAGAATCATAGAACAGTGGGTTCTATTATTCTTTCCATTCAGGGCTTGAGGGTTTGGGCATTCTGAAAAGTGCCCTTGATTGCTCAGAAGTAAATTTTGTAGGGCAACAGGGTGGATTTGATTTAAATCACAATTTAAAATCACTAGTCAGTAAGACTTGATTTAAATCATTTATTATTATTTTTTACAGAAAGACTCATTCTTCCTAGTGTAATCTTAATATTTGCAACCAAATAAATTTTCAGAGTCGTTTTTACGGTTCTATCTGAAATTACTGAGTTGGTTATACTATTTGAAATACATAGAACGATCATTATGAAATTATTGTGAGGTTTAATAAGTTAACTGTTTATATTTGGACAACCTTTCTTCTGTACTTTATTGGAAGGGGAAAAAAATAATTTCCTTAATAACAATTTAAACAATTTATTTAACTAAAACAATAGCATTATAGCATATCCATGTTTGTTTACTGATGCGGTTAAACAATTTTTTTTAAAAAAACCCCAACCCTTAAGACTGGGTTTTAGCACACATGAAAAACTTAAAATAAATCCTTATTTCCTGATGAATAGCCCTTGGACTGTAATGTAACTTACATAGAAAATCCGATTTAAATTTAAAAAATAATCTGATTTATTTTATTATTGATTTTTATCCACCCTGTACGGCAGGGGTCGGCAACGTAAGGCCCATGGGCCACAAGCGGCCCACAGGGGTCATTTAAGCAGCCCACGAGCTGCCCCTGAACCGAGCCGCCCCCTCGGCTAGTCCCCACGCGCTGCGCATGTGCAGACGCCGGAAATAGCGCACGCGATCAGGCCCACGGAGGAATCTCCGCTGTAGTGAACCAGCCCAGGCGAGGTAAACCTGGCTGACCCCTGCTGTACGGCAACGAATACTGACCTTTCAAACGGTTATTTCGAACTTCAGAAAAAACCATGCTGGCCGAAAGGATCCCAGTGCCTTCCAGCCCTGTGCCCATAGCCACCATTGACCTGGTACAGCAACAGACGGAAGACATCATGCCTCGGCCAGAGCCCAAGCTTCCTCCCAAGAAAACAAAGCACCAGGAAGAGCAGGAAGATGTCAACAAGCCTGCCTGGAGTGTCAGCTCTTCCCCCTGGGTCACTCTCGCCTATGCTCTCTATCAGATCAAGGAAATGGTCCAGCTCTCCAAAAGCAACCAGGTGCTCGAGAACCAGCCTTTGCAGGTAACCCACGCTTTGCTGCCTAAAAGGTGTTTTTAGGAGGAGAAATCGGATATGAGGTTTTTAGGGTTCCAAGGAAACCTTCTACCTGGCATCCCTTTCTTAATTCGTGCCGTCAAACTTGACAGCAGAAAAACAGGTTGCAAATAAGGCTTCTTGCAGTTAGAGGTGGGCAACCCCATCCGAAAAGTGGGAAATGGCTCAACTCATCTCCCAGCTTATTCTCCTGTTTTGACAGATATGCTTACCTGACAGGTAAAGGTCTCTTGCAAGCCTCCCTGAATTCCTAGCTGTTAAGCTTTGCATTCCAAAAGAAATAGCAATGGGGGTATCTCAACCACGCAGATCTGTCCATTAGGGTGTTTAGGGCAGTCTAGGAGTGGTGTACACTGGGGGTTCTGGAGAAGAATGGGGCTTGCAGTGCTTTTCTCTTCTTTGAGGTAAGCCCCAGAAGGTTGTATCTAGGGGGCTTGAGCCCACAAACTTCGCAGGTTGTCTCCATATGCAACATGGAAGCTCCTCCGATTGGTTATTCAACAAAACTTATTAGCTGTTGCTTGAATACTGACTAGAGAGAGTTCTGCTTCATGCAACCACAGACTTAATCGACGGAATGCTTTACCACAAGAGGAGATAATGTGTATATCTTACCAGGGTGGGTTTTTTTGGGGTGGGTTTTTTTTTTTTTTAAAGGGCAGATAATCAGTAGAAATTAGCCACAACAGCTATATGCAGCCTCCAAGCATCAAATATTTGCGGCAGGTTGATGCAGAGCAAGGCTGGAAACAAAAACAGTCTTTAAAGTACCTGGATTTTGGGAAGAAGGTTCTGTCACACACACACACACACGCACGGTTCCCTTTAAATATGGGCTCTCCCTGACTTGATTATATATATATATATTCAGTTGGTTAATCAAATGATGTTTAATTCACTGAATCTTATAATGCATAAATGTGTGTGCAAGGAAAAAGAATCCGAAGAAAATAGCATTACAGTCGTACCTTGGTTCTTGAACGGAATCCGTTCCAGAAGTCCACCCGACTTCTGAAAACGTTTGAAAACCAAGGCGCGGCTTCCGATTGGCTGCAGGAGCTTCCTGCACTCAATCGGAAACCGCCTCGGATATCCAGCTTCCAAAAAACATTTGCAAACCTAAACACTCACTTCCGGGTTTGTGGCATTCAGGAGCCAAAACAGATGAGTACCAAGGCGTTTGAGAACCAAGGTACGACTGTATTTGTTTTAATTGATGTGCATGGCCGTCACCACCCTAGAAAAGCCATGCTCCCTTCTCAACATTGGAGAGGATGCTTCTTATAAGATAGCACCTATCACTTTTTTAAAACTTACTTTTTTAAAAAGACCCCCCCCCAACTAATGAGAATCTCCTGATTAATCAGGTACATATTTGTGATCAATTAACTGGATTGTTAACAGTGTCCATTGCACCACTTTGGACTGAGGTGTAGCCAGCCTCCTATGTCAGGCTTCCTCAACCTTGGCCCTCCAGATGTTTTGAGATTACAATTCCCATCATCCCTGACCACTGGTCCTGCTAGCTAGGGATCATGGGAGCATAGCTGTCAACTTACAGATTTGAAAATAAGGGACCAGCAGCCTCGAAAATAAGCGATCAGCAGCCAAAATAAGGGATCAACAATTACTTTGATAAAATACATATTTTGTTGCATGCAGATGGCTTTAGATACCTATTAGGTCCATAAATTACCATATAGCATATATTCAACACAAAAAAGCAACAATTTGTTGTTGACAAAGGACAGCTGGACATAGAAAGGGCCCCATTACCTTCAGTAACTTATTTAAGGGACATCATCAATAAGAGACAGCAGCGGGACATGGCGCTGGGATAAGGGACTGTCCCGCCAAATAAGGGATGCTTGACAGCTATGCATGGGAGTTGTAGGCCAAAAACTTCTGGCAGGCTGAGGTTGAGGAAGCCTGTCCTATGTGATTTGCAGCAATGATGCACGGGGGCCAAAATTTAAAGCAAAAGTCCTGGGGGGCCCCAAACACAACAGGGCTGGCTGTTGCGTTTTGAAATAAGTGAATAGACATTGCCATCTGTAGAGCTCCCCTCACTCTGCAAGGCCAGAGTCTAAAATTACCAAATTCCACTAGTAATTTGCAGGCGGGCTTCAGCAACAAAAGAAGGAAAACATTCACATTGTTGTAAGGCAGTGGGGGAGCCTATCAACACTGCTGTTGAATCCAGAGTTTTGAAAAACCTGGTGTGTGTTTGCCTGAAAGTACGCTGTACTAACTACTTCCTTAATGTGCTGTTACACTCAAGCAACATTTGCCTTTAATTCCACCAAGATCTTCACAAGCAGCTTAACCGGCTAATGACAAAATTATTAGTTTTGTCATCAAGAGGAGTCTCTGCCTCATAAAGCAGGCACTTGAGCAGCTGTCTTAAAAATGAGATTAAATGTGTCCCTTCAGAGGTTGGCACTAATGATAGCTCATTGATACTTTTGCACAAGAATCTGTTCTACTACTATCTAAAGCACCCAGGGATAAGCATCTCAGCCCTTGAATGATAGATGTCACCCATATTCAGGAAAGAATATGGCCCATTTGCAGCCATCGGACCCAAGCTAGCAGGGAGATCTGAATACACAAGCCTGCTGCCATGTTCCAATTGGGCCGCAATGGTCTGTGGGATTTGTTTAATGTTTGGATTTTGGGGGGGCCGTGTTAACTTTTAGCTTTATGTTTGCATATTGTAGAAATGAACTTGTTAAAAATACCTGAGAAAATGTTACAATCTCCCCTCCCCCCCTTTTTTCATGAGTAGGGAAATGGCCTGCTGCTTAGTAAGTCTCCTGAAATATTCATAGCTCAGCTCCAGAAATAGCAAACTCTTAACTCGCTGTGGCGCTAATGCAAAGGATTACAGGGAAAATATGTCAAGCAAAGTATGTGCACAGGAGCGCCAAAATGTGTTAACAAGCCGTAGGGATGTGGTGCGTTACTGCCTATGTAACATTTCGAGAGAACGTGTTTTTTGCCTTAAAATACAACAAGTTTTTTTCATGCATGCTTCTTGGGGAAGAGCAGTTAGGAAAAGATAATAAGCAAGGTAAGTTTTTTGACATCTTGCTGTCCAACCTGTTTTTACCTGGATATGATCGCGCTTCCCCCTAATTGCTTTTAATGCTTATGTGCTGTGATGTCTATGATTTTTTCGTTGCTGCTGTTGTTCTGATAAGGCTGCCTGGCTTACCTGCAGTAGAAGGATACGTGCGCTTTCCTGAGCAGCTGGAAAACCGCAAGTATGCATTTTTACAATGGGATCCTTTCTCTTTCCTAGAAAGCCAACAATAGTCATGACTCTGCACCAAGCGTCCCTCAGAATCAAAGCAGTGATGCATCTGCAGAGACTTCTGTACCTACGGCAGCTCCTGAAACCCATCCCAGCCGAGGCTGCCCTGATCCAGACCCAGCTCCCGCAGATTGCAGTGCTCAGCCTCCTGAGGCAGGGCAGGAATAGGCCTTTGCTGCCTGTCTTCATCTTGCTGCACTGGATCCTGCTCTTGGGGGGGAGCTGAGAGGAATGCTGAAACGAAAAGCTTGAAACTGCAGCTCCTTTCATCTCCGCGATGGTAACCTGACACAGCACGCATTTTTAAATATTTAAGGCCTTTTTCTGTGTCAAAGCCCAATAGGCCTGTGGCAGGATGGACTAAAAGACTAGGAAAGCTAGGCCAGAAGAGGCCAGTGTCAAAATAACTAGCAGAGGAGTTAAAATATTCCACACAAAACGCTTTTCAACCTTTGCGGGAACAAGGTTTGGGGTCCATTTGTGCGTAAACAAAACGGAAATCTAACTTGGTAGTGGATTTAATTTGTGAAAGTCTGCTTCGGTTCCGAAAGAGGAATGTTGCCTTGCATTCTCTCTTGTTCGAGACAATGAATTATTATTATTTTTAAAATCAGTTCTTAGGGAAGGGGAAAAGAGAATTCATAGGTATTTCTCTCCACCCACCCACCCTAAATCTATGTTAATTTATTGGGAGGCATATTAGTTTCCCAAGGAGAGATGCATAAACTACTGAAACTATAGAGAGACTACGCTAGTTAAATACCTAAATGAAGGAGCGGCTTAGAATTCTGTCTTTTGTAAAGACTTTTCAGGAACTTTGAATAGCTTTGGGCCAGTTGAGTTCTGTGTTAAAAATGAGTCTTGGGACCTTTTGAACTGGCCAGGTTGCTGTTCACTGCTCTCTGGCCAGGCTGCAGGGAATTGGTAAGGGCATTTAGACTGAATTAAAACTATTCGGCTGCCTACAACCCTTCATTTACGAGGCTGTGGGTTAGGGCTTGTGTTTGTGTTGTGTAGGTTCGGCGTCATGCATAAAAAAACCACTTGACTGCAATTGTTCTGTTTGTGAGAATATGGGACCCTGTTGACCCAACCCAACGCGGGGAGAAACAGTCTGTGGAGGTGAATCTTTCCTTTCCAACCCTGTTGTAGTCAGCTATGGGGTATTTGCGTTCAATCTGCGTTCAGTCTTGCCAGGGAAAACCCATAACAGGATTCACGTGTGGTTCGTGCTGACAGCACCTTTAGTTTGGTGCAAGAGAGGGGATCCTTGTGAGCTCGGCCGCTGCACTTCTTGATCAGGGCCAATATGTTTTATCTCACGATAGTGTAAATTTTATTTTATTTGGGGGGGGGGGCGCGGTTATATTTATTTATAGCAGGGGTGAGGAGCCTGCGGTTCTCTAGACGTTGCTAGGACTACACATACCATGATTCCTGACCATGGGCTGTGGCTGATGGGAGCTGGAGTCCAGCAACATGGGTTTTGGGGGGGGGCAGACTGCCAGTTCCCCACTCGATGTGTGGGGTACATTTAAAGTGCCTGTGGGCTGCCAAAAGGGTTGGGACACAACTCCTAACGGTTCTTGGTTAGGAAAAGGTGAAATCATTAATATAAACACAACTGGAATGGCAGGAGAGCCATCCTACGTAAATGAAAAATGGGCACAGTGCTTTTTGAGCTGTCGCGACAACACTTTGTGTTGCTTGTCAGATACACTGGCAGATTCAGGTTTCTTTTTCTTTTCATGTTTCCCAAATGTTAGTCGAACCCGATTTTGCCGATTATAGCTGAGAAAAGAAATGTTATGGTGGCTGGGACAACCCAGCCAGGCAGGTGGCGTATAGGTAATACAATTATTAACATTATTATTTATTCCAGGCCGAAGCCCTGAGGCTCAAGAGGGTTGCTAAAAGCTTTCTCTCCTGAGGAACAGCTGCTTAAAAAGGGCAGGGTTGCCCTCATATTGAAAGGCAGCACAGAACCAAACCACTGTTGTCTTCTGGCAGCCAAGCGACGTGGCAAATGGCTGTCTTTGCCCCCCACCCCAGCACTTACACCCCTGGGCAGACCAGCCTGTATACTAAGATTCTGGCTTTTGGGTGTCGACGGGGAGAGACATTACATTCCGTGTAATCGAGACAAGCGATGGCCGCAGGCGATCAATCCTTTTAAAAGGCGGACGGAAATGTACAGCCTGGTGTCCACCCCCCAGGTGTTTTGGACTACATCTCCCATCAGCCCCAAACACAACAGTGTGACCCTGAGACTTCTGGGAGTTGTAGTCCCAAAAGGCTGGAGTGGGGCTCCAGGCTTGGTGAAAGCTGCTTGCAAGGAAGCATGTCAGATTTTTAGATCTGTTCTAGGCAAAGCTGCATGGGGGTCACACTTGGCTCGAATGCAGACCACGTAACGGAATACTATGGGGTGTTCCCAATGCATAAGCCTTACAGAATCTAGACGTGGACACCTGGGACCAAACAACAGAGAGTAGTTGATAAGTGTTTTGGTTTTTTTTGCACTTCCACTTAAATGTACTGTAAATTTCTCATGACTTGTTTAAGTGTCCTTTAAAAGAGAAAGAGAATCAGAATTGTATTTATTATGTTACAGCTGGGGTACGTGTGTGTGGAGGTTAGGAAACAACCAAGCAGATGACAGGCTAAAAACAGTTTTAAAATAAAGTAAAATATTAAACCCTCTCTTTAGCTAATTCGTAGAGAGATTCACATGGCTAACGTTGCCAGTAACACCTTAATGTGCAGCAGCTGCGTTGTAACGCTTTGAGCTTACGCGTTAACGTTTACACGTCTGAATTGTCTGTTGAACCTGTTCCTTCGTTACACGCGGGCGATGAGACCGTACACGGGTTTTCGTATTTGTGAAAATTGTTAAGATGTAGTGAGAGAAATAAAATTTCACTGTATATGTGAAACAGATTTCTGGCAGTGCTCAATTATTATTACGCCCAGGCTCATACAACTGCATGGAGTTGGCACAGGTAACTATATTTTTATGGACAGTGGGACTGTAAACTTTTAAAATTGTGGACAGTGGGAGCGTGCTTTTTAAAAAATGCTTTTAAAAAATGGAAAAACCATGAAGGGACACAGATGTCGCAGGGACACAGATGCTTTTTTTATTTTTTGCATATGCCTCATCAGGGGAGCCAACTTGGGCCCCAGGTTATGGGTGCCCTTGACGTCATGATGTCACACTGCGACATCATGATGTCACACTGCGACATCATGTCACACTGCAACATCATGATGTCACACTGCGACATCATGATGTCACACTGCGATGTGATGTCATGACATCACACGTGCCCCCTGGCCTCGGACGTGACTTCCGGTGTTTCCCAAGGCAGCGGACGTTGTGTTGGGGGCCCTGTGATGCGGCTGCTGAGCACCCACAACAAAAATTTTGTGGGAGCTTGGATACCCAGAGCCCCCTATAGTTGGCACCCCTGTGCCTCATTCACCAGAAATTTATTAATCACCAAAAACGACTCAGAGGCACCTTTGTGCAACAAACAATCTTATTGATTTATTGGGGAGCCACTTTGCTCATCCTTGGTATTTAATAGCACAAAATGGTATGTCTGCTGTTCTCCAGACCCACCGTTTACCCATCCCAACTCTAGCCCTACAGGGAGCAGGCAGAATATCATCTTTGCTTCCTTGCCCATTCAAAATCTCACTGCTTTGCATCCTTGGCTGTTGCTGGATACAGATGCGCTCTGCAAGACTCCCCTCCTGGCGACAGCGTTGGGAGTCTTCCGGCTCATGCTTCTGCTTCCTCTACTTTTAAGAGACTATTGTGCCTGAGCAGCCCCTGCCTTTCGAAGTCCCCTTGGGCGGTCGAGCTCAGCTTTAAAAGCTGTCTTGCGTGAGCAGCGTAGCCATTCATACCAATTTGAATCTTGGCTGTGATATCTCTCTCCTCTCCCGCTCCCCAGGCTCCCAAGATTTCAGGATGTACTTAACTATATCTTTCCCTTCATTTTTCTAGCTTTGCAAATAATCCTTGCGAGGTAGAAAGATAAAGACTTTGAACCGGATTATCCACCCGAGAAAGGGAAAATAAAGGGATCGGCTCAGCATGAAGTGTATTGAATACACACCATCAACAGCTCTCAAAATCGCACACCCCACCCCTACAAGAATCTCTCCTAACCCATATCAAATGCTCCTTTGCGGAGTGTTCCATTAGTTCCATGCAATCACATAATAATAATAATAATAATAATAATAATAATAATAATAACAATAATAATAATAATAATTTATTTTTATCCCGCCTATCTGGCTGGGTTTCCCCAGCCACTCTGGGCGGCTTCCAGCAAAAGATTAAAAGTACATTAAGAGAATTTAAAACACATCATGCATGTGATATACAAACAGGCTTGTTTTATTTAAAATAAAACATTCAACTCCACTTGTGATAAAGCAGAGACCAAGCTGTGCACTTGTATGCCACAGTGTATGTTTTTTCTTTAAATCATTTTTATTTGGTTTTTACAATACAAAATTACAAAAATAAAAATAAAAATCAATGACATATCCATATATAGAGATTCCTCTGAATCTCAGAACTTGCCTCCACCCCTTCCCTGGAGTCCCCTTTTAATCGTTTAAAACTGCATCTTCTCCAGACTCTTTAACTATCACATCATTCCATATTTTCCATGACAACTGTTATGCTACAAGTAAAATCAAAACCCTGCCAATGTTTCCATCTGCTTACCGTGGTCTCTTAAACAAGTTGTGAATTTCCCCCATTCTTTATTATAAAGTTCTTGTCCTCTTGGTTCCTGAGTTTTCCGGTCAACTTTGCCATTTCAGCATAAGTCCATCGGCTTGGTTTGCCATTCTTCTCTGGTAGGGACTGTGTCCCTAAGAGTCCCCACGGTGTATGTTTGGAAGGAAGAACAAGACCCCACTTGCTGGCCTGCCCAGGGCTGCCCTAGACATCCAGACATTCAGCAGAGTGTTGGGGAGGCAAGCGCTTGTACCCACAGCTGTATGGATGTGGGGCCCGTAAGATGCTGTGGACTTCCACACACACCATGCGGTAGTGGAAAATGCTGTCCTCCCTCTACCACAGGATACATACTTATTCCAAACTAGGATATGTAAATAATAATTGCAGCAGAGCTACAACTCCCTCTTAAACATCAGCACCATGTTAAAACCAAAGGTGGACAACTTTGGTTCACCCTCGCCTTTCGAAATTTTTTTAAAAAAATAGTTTTTTATTAGGCTTTAACTTCTTGCTGGTTTTCTGAGCTCAACACCCCAGAAGTTGAGTCTTTTGACAATCGGGCAAACAAACCATATAAAAGTGGTCTTCTTTTTTTTTTTAATCAGCAGGGAGGAGATTTCCCTGCAAGCCTCTGTTTCGGAATAAAAAACAAAAGTCTTGTAGAACTTCTGGTTAAACCCAGTACCTTGGGGAGCACACGCGTTCTCCGATAAATCTCTGCAACCTTAAAAGGTTGCAAAAAGAGACCTGAAAGTGGCAGAAGAGACTTCTTCGGAAAATCTTGGCTGCCCCCTGCAGTGCAGTTCAGAAAGCAGAACCTTCCAAGGTCCGTTCTGGGAATTCTCACCCGCTTGCAAAACTGCGGTGTGTTTCCCTTGCAACCTCCAGACAGTGTGACTCAGAGAACATCTTTACTGAAAAAGTTTTGCCTTTGTTCCTCTTCCTTGGGGTCTTCCTCCACTTCGCAGGGCTCCGTTTGGCGGTCTGGCTCCGCCTCTGCCACGGCCTCTGGATTAAAAAGTTGCTCTTCGAAGGCGGTCCCTCCCAAGCCGTACTGCTCGTCGTGGGCGGCCGCTTCCTCAGGCGACACGTGCGGAAGCCCCAGGACAAATTTTGCAAATCTAGGGGTGGGGCAGGAGAGATCATAAAGCATAGCTGTCAACTTACAGATTTGAAAATAAGGGACCAGCAGCCTCGAAAATAAGGGATCAGCAGCCAAAATAAGGGATTTTAGTCCACCTGCTGAAATAAGAAGTTAAAAGGGACCAGATCATTTGGGAGAGCAGCGCCGGTTTTTAGCCCTTCGTTTCCAGAGGTTGCTGCTCAAGACACCAGCTGATGAAACACTGCGATTAAATAACTACAAGCAGCAACCACTTTTTGCGCAAAATGAAGTTCAAGCTACGAAGATTCTGTTGCAGTTCTGTATCTTTTCTCTTGTGCTCCATCTGCAGCTCTCAGTTCCATCAGGCGGGCCGGGAGGAGGGGGGGGAATAGGGCCCGAAGTAAACCCGCAGATCAGACCATCTAAGCTAGTCTACCACTATAAATCTATGGGAGAAGCGCTTGCGGTCCTTCCTCCGCTTTCCCCCTCTATGGTTAGCCCTTGGAACACCTGCCTCCTCTCTCTGAACTGCTTTCTCTAGGGTTGCCCTCGCTCTCCTCTCAAGGCTCCTCAGTCCTGGCGGGGAGGGGCTCCCGGGGGCCAAGGCTGGTGAGAGGAGGCTGGAGGGGGGCGGGCCGGGCAGCCAAGCAACACAGTTGGAGCCTCCCTCCTCCCTGGCCTGCAGGGAAGGAAGGAGAGGAGCTGCTTCCTTTGAAACCCGGGAAATTTAAGGGACATCATCAAGGGACAGCAGCGGGACACGGCACTGGGATAAGGGAGTTTCCCGCCAAATAAGGGACGGTTGACAGCTATGTCATAAAGCGCTATATATAAAAGTGCCGCTCGGAAACTCTCGTCCACCACACCCACTGGGTTCTTAGCACCAGCAATATCTCCCACATCTTTCAAGACATGTTTGTGTCTTAGAGCACATTTCAAGTGGGGGGAAAATGGGCAAAGCAAGCATAAGCCAGCACTGGTCGCCAGTTATACATGATACCTGGACTATGATGAGGAATACTTGCTGGCACAACTAACAGATGGTAGGAAGTTGCTCTCAACCTTCTTTCCATCTCTTTCTGTTTTGTTACCATTCTAATTTTCTCCTAAGTATTTTACTATTATTTCTCTTAATTATTTTCTCTTACTAATTTGGGTAAGAATTGCACGCGGGTGAAGGTGATGTACGGTCCCTGTGTGAGAGGCAGCGAAGGGGAGGTCTCTCAATAGCAGTAGTAATAATAATAATAATAATAATAATACAGTGGTACCTCTGGTTACGTACTTAATTCGTTCCGGAGGTCCGTTCTTAAACTGAAACTGTTCTTAACCTGAAGCACCACTTTAGCTAATGGGGCCTCTTGCTGCCGCAGTGCGATTTCTGTTCTCATCCTGAAGCAAAGTTCTAAACCTGAGGTACTATTTCTGGGTTAGTGGAGTCTGTAACCTGAAGCGTATGTAACCTGAAGCGTATGTAACCCGAGGTACCACTGTAATAATAATACAGTCATACCTCGGGTTATATGTGCTTCAGGTTGAGTGTTTTCAGGTTACGCTCCGAGGCGACCTGGAAGTAACGGAGCGCGTTACTTCCGGGTTTCACCGCTTGCGCATGCGCAGATGCTCAAAATGACATCATGCGTGGAAGGGGCAAATCGCGACCCGCGCAGACGCGGGTCGCGTTCACTTCAGGATATGAACGGGGCTCTGGAACGTATCCCGTTCACATCCAGAGGTACCACTGTTATAATAATAAATTATTATTATTATTAATAAATTATACCCTGCCCATCTGGCTAGGTTTCCCCAGCCACTCTGGGCAGCTCCCAACAGAATATTAAAAACACAATAAAAAATCAAGCATAAAAAATTTCCCTAAATAGGGGTGAGAGGCTGAGAGATGAAAGGGACGCCCCCAGTTATGAGCTGGAAGGATGCACCCTTTTCTGTTTGGGACAAAAGATATATCTGTGAGAGAGCATTCTGTACTTACCTGTCTACTTACCTGTTTCTACTACCTTTTCTCTGTACTTTTATTCTTTTGCTTTGTTGTGTGTTACTAGTTTGTTTTTTATTCCAATGTGAAAAGAGTTAATAAAACTTTCTCCCAACCCACCCCCCAAATAATAATAATCCTTTTGCAGAAGTGCAGTATATAACTTGATTAAAACTCAACAACAACTCAGCTTAGTAAGCGGCTTCTAGATCCAGCCTACACCAGGGATGGGGAACCGGTGTCCTTGACCTCAGATGCTGTTAAGACTCCACCTCCCATCAGCCCCAGCCCTATGGCCAATAGGGATGATGGGAATTGTAGTCCAACAACATCTGAAGGGCCACAGCTTCCTCGCACCCCTGGCCTAAAGCAAATGAATGCTTCCTTACCGTCCTTCTCATACAGACTCACTTTGGGGGAAAGCCACCCTTTTCCTTTAGAAAGCTACTTTGTGAATAAATTCTGCCTCAAGACTCTCACCAGCTGCAGGCCTGTGGCACTGACATCAGCTAAGATCCACACTTACACCTCCCCTGCTGCTTTGATGAAGAGTTCTGTGGAACCCAAAAGCTGGCATGCTATTCTGTGAAAGTTCCTACCTTTGTGGCGACTGCAGCTTCACCACTGCTACCCATGAGGGGAAATCGGGGCGACGGCAGAAGGTTCGTAGGTCCTCCAAGGCCTTGAGGGTCTCCTGTTCACCCTGCTCCCGATACTCTTCTTCAGTCAGGTAACGAACCTCCAACTTTCCTGATGTGAAGAGCCGGCTGGCTTTTCTGAAAAGGAGAAAACAAAAGGCCACAGCTGGTGGATCAAATGCTGCTCCGTGGATTTGAAATACAAAAAAAGTGTGTGACAAGGGGGAATTAGAACTTGTTTGTAGCTGCACTGTACAGTGGTACCTCAGGTTACATACGCTTCAGGTTACAGACTCTGCTAACCCAGAAATAGCACCTCGGGTTAAGAAATTTGCTTCAGGATGAGAACAGAAATCGTGCTCTCGCAGCGCGGCAGCAGCAGGAGGCCCCATTAGCTAAAGTGGTGCTTCAGGTTAAGAACAGTTTCAGGTTAAGAACAGACCTCCGGAACGAATTAAGTACGTAACCAGAGGTACCACTGTAATGGATCCTAAATAAGACAGTGCTCTCCCCACTAGGCTGCAGACCAAATATATAACACTAGGGAACAGGGAAGGAAGGAATGGTTTCAAATAACAAATGCTACAAGGCAAAAAACTCCCAAGCTTCCCCTTCTCCTTAGCCCTGCATTTGCAAATTAAAACACCGATTAACTTTTCAATTATATTTTAATCTAATCTAATTAAAATTAATTAAAATTAAAATACTGCTTGACTTTTGGGGAGGAATTCAACATGGTGCTACGTTGGCTGTTCCATCTGAATGGGGTAAGTCCTCTTCTTTAATGTTCTTTAATGTTTTAATTGTTTTAATGTTGTATTTTAATCTTGTTTTTTAAGTTGTATTTCAATCAACTTGTTTTTATTATTGGTTGTTAGCTGCCCTGAGCCCGGTCTTGGCTGGGGAGGGCGGGATATAAATTATTATTATTATTATTATTATTATTATTATTATTATTATTCCCCTCTCTGGAGCCAATTTGGGGAAGGCACAGGGGCCAGAGAGGTTGAGGGAAAGCCCCATTGTGGAAGCCAAGGTCCTTCTGTGAAGGGAGCTTATTCACTGGCTCCTGCCCAATATTCCTATTTTTATATGTGTGCTAAAACAGCACCTGCCTTTAAACCACTCACGACATCCTTTGCTGGGCACCTTCTTTAAAAGGCAGAGTGGAAAACAAACAGCCCCTTCTTGCGAGTCGTGAAAGCAGCTGCACTTAACAGGGATGCCATCAAAGGGAAGATGTGCTGGAAAAGGTGCTTTATTTTAGAATGCGCTTTTTGTGCAATCTTGTGTATTATCGACAAGAGAAGCGTACTGCCAAGGTATACATAGAATATAACAGATGGAGGCCTGTATTAGAGGATGGCCAACTCCCACCCAAGTCCCTTCCAACCCATGCTTTCTCCAGAACCAATAAAAACAATATTTCTTAAGTGACGTGATCCAAGCCAATACATGTGGGCAGATCCTTCATTCCATACACGGTGGGAGGAAACATGTCCATTAAACGGGGTTGTTCATCCAGTGGTTTAGCAGCCCAAAAGGATACTAACCTGCCAATGTAGCCAAATACTCTAAGAGGATAATGCAGGATTTTGGAACACAGCATGATGACAATGACTGCATAGGCAACCACTGGAATGGAAATGCCAACATAAATGAAAACCAAGCCTATAAATTGTAGCGTCCACATCAGAAGGTTCATACTCTGTTCACTCTTGAGCGGCCCATGCTTGTGACAAAAACCAAAACTGATGGATCCGACTATCAGGCAATACCCTGGAAAAGCAAACGACAAAACCATACAAAGATCAACAAGGAAGGAACTCTACTACCTTAGCCTATTTCAAGCTAGTAAATTGCCCCTTGCCCTATTATTTGTGGTGAGAATCAGTTCTAGGAGACCAGGCAAAATGACTTCAACTGGAAGGGAGCTTCCATGGTGCTGCAATGTCGCACCTGACCGTACGAAAGGCAGGCGAGCTAATCATTTTGATAAATTTATTTGTAAAGTCTGCTTTCCACCTCGTGGAATAAAGAGACCCCTGTGGGCAAGTTCACACATTTGGTTTCCGGCATAACCTCTTTACGTGAATAAAAAAGCTGAGGTGCACATTCATTTTTTAAAAAAAAATAAGGGAAGATTTTAGCATCTCATTTGGACAAAACTTTAAAAAGAAACTGAAATGAGCTCAATTACAAAGCCCGATTCCTTCCCTGTTTACTGGAAGCAAGTCCCTACTGCCTTCAGTGGAGCTTACGCCCAATGTAAGTGTGCACAGGATTTCAGCCTAATTGCAAGGTCCCACAACAATGGCCATTGTTTATCGGGCACCCTGCTCGTCATGGTAAACCGTGGCCAATGGTTTACTGGGACCCAATGGGTCTCACCCCCTTTGCTCTTTCCTGCTGTTATCAGGGAGAAACAAACCACGGTCGCTGGCTTAGGGTTACATCCAAACAAACCGCAATCAGTAAGACAAGTGCAAACCTTGGTTACAGGTCATGGTTTGGGGTGAAACAAAACCACGACCCTCGGTTTAGATGTAGTGCTAAGCTAGAGGAGAGCACAGTGGTACCTCGGGTTAAGTACTCAATTCGTTCTGGAGGTCCGTTATTAACCTGAAGCACCACTTTAGCTAATGGAGCCTCCTGCTGCCGCAGTGCTGCCAAAGCATGATTTCTGTTCTCATCCTGAAGCAAAGTTCTTAACCTGAGGTACTATTTCTGGGTTAGCGGAGTCTGTAACCTGAAGCGTACATAACCTGAAGCGTATGTAACCCGAGGTACCACTGTACAGTTGTGCTCATGTCCTGCTTACAGGCTTCCCATAGATCTCTGTTTGGCCATTGTGAAAAGCTGATGCTGAACTTCTTGTTGTTGTTACTATTATTATTAATAATAATAATATACCCGAAGGCCTCAGGGCGGCTCACAAAAAAGATCACAACATATATAATCAGAATAAAAACAACAGCCCAATAGCACCCCACCCCCTAAGAGCCACATTTTAAAGGGTATAGGATGTCAAACAGATCAACCAAACGCCTGGTTAAAAAGCGACGCTTTTTCCGGCTCCTAAAGGTGTATAATGAAGGCACCAGGCGAACTTCCCTGGGGGAGAGCATTTCACAGACGGGGAGCCACTGCAGAGAAGGCCCGTTCTCGTGTTGCCACCCTCCGGACCTCTCGAGGAGGAGGCACATGAAAAAGGGCCTCAGAAGATGATCTCAGGGTCCAGGTAGGTTCATATGGGAAGAGATGGTCCTTGAGGTATTGAGGTCCTGGGCCGTTTAAGGCTTTATAGGTCAAAACAAGCACTTTGAATTGGGCCCAGAAACTAATTGGTAGCCAGTGCAGTCAGACCAGGATTGGTCTAATACGCTCAAACTGTCTTATTCCCATGAACAAACCTGGCTTGCGTCCAAGCCAGGAGAACTTCTCTTACATTTCTTAGATATTGTGGCAAGGAGCAAAATAAGCAAGATTGCTGCGTTCACAGGGAACCATTAACTATGACAGGTGAACAAAGCCAGTGGCTGCAACTTTAAAACCTTAGAGGGGGAAGTGCCATTTTAGAAATTTTCCATTTTATGAATGACGATGCTTTCTGTGTGACACAGCCTAATGTTCACTTTCAGTTTTCTATTTCTGTTCATTCTCTTACCTAGTACATAGTGCGTGCAGTGATGCCACAGCCATTTCAAATCCTCTTTCCACGTGTAAAGAGAATAGAGGGAAGAGAACCAGCAGCCGCTCATTAAAATCCAGAAAGTGCTGACCTAAGAATGGTGAGAGAAGATAAAAAGGGAGGCAGATGAACAAAAATGGCAATTTGTTTGTTTGTACATACACTAGTGGCCAAAATTGTGGAAACCTTTTGGAGAAAGTGTATTTCCAAGGTTTGATGGCTCATAACACCAGTTGTTTTTTTTGTTTTTGTTTTTTTGGAGTAATACCATAAAATTATATATCAATGGAAAGATGTATAAGTCTTCATTAAATTATCTTTCCATTGATAAATAATTTTATGGTGTTGCTCCCCCCCAAAAGTGGTGTTATGAGCCATCATTAACAAAACAAAATGGCACCTGATTGGCTCTATAAACAGGCCTTTTCATGGTTATTTGGCTATAACTTTTGATAGAATACAGATAATTGAACAAACCTTGTTGCATTACATTCTTCATTAAATTATCTTTCCATTGATATATAATTTTATGGTATTACTCCCCCCCAAAAAAATGGTGTTATGAGCCATCAAACCTCAGAAATACACTTCCACAATTTTGGCCACTAGTGTACATATACGTTCATGTGCATGGGGCCCACCATTTGCTAGATACGATCTCACCTGCCCCCAAATAAAAACCTGACACAAAACACAGGCCATTAGTAAGACAGTACGTTTCAAACAACCGTCTCATAAATCAGAAGTCAAGTGAACAAGGACGTCTTATCACATTTCCTAAAGGCTGTGTGAATGTGCGCCCATGTCAGCACCCATGATCATGTCAGCACCCATGTCAACACATTAACATAATCGGGGGGCGGGCGGGTCACATCAGTCTGGAATGTGGAGAAACCGGATGCAAAAGGCACAGCTTTGCCTAAAGCGGGTAAATAGGTTGCATTCTCAATCAGATAAAGACACTGTCTCATGTACAGTCGTACCTGGGTTTTCGAACAGCTTAGTTCTCGAAAATTTTGGCTCCTGAAAGCCGCAAACCCGGAAGTGACTGTTCCGGTTTTTCAACATTCTTTTGGAAGCCAAACGTCCGCTGGGGCTTCCGAAATTTCCGATTGGCTGCAGGAGCTTCCTGCAGCCAATCAAAAGCCCGCTTTGGTTTCCGGATGTTTTGGAAGTCAAACGGACTTCCGGAACAGATTCTGTTCGAATTCCAAGGTACGACTGTACTTTTAATTCTTACTGGTGTGTTACCTACATCCAGGTACCAGGCTGAGCCTATAAAGTAGGAAAGGGAAGAAGACTCTTTTACAAACCCACTCAACACCCCTATAATTTCTCAACACTCCTCTAATGTCTCTCACGCAACGCAAACTTCCTGCTGCGGTTTCCGTTTTAAGTCACACGTGAAATATGCTGGCAGCTTGCTAATTGTTGTTGTTTAGTCGTTTAGTCGTGCCCGACTCTTCGTGACGCCATGGACCAGAGCACGTCAGGCACTCCTGTCTTCCACTGCCTCCCGCAGTTTGGTCAAACTCATGCTGGTAGCTTCAAGAACACTGTCCAACCATCTCGTCCTCTGTCGTCCCCTTCTCCTTGTGCCCTCCATCTTTCCCAACATCAGGGTCTTTTCCAGGGACTCTTCTCTTCTCACAAGGGGGCCAAAGTATTGGAGTCTCAGCTTCAGGATCTGTCCTTCCAGTGAGCACTCAGGACTGATTTCTTTAAGAATGGATAGGTTTGATCTTCTTGCAGTCCATGGGACTCTCAAGAGTCTCCTCCAGCACCATAATTCAAAAGCATCAATTCTTTGGCGATCAGCCTTCTTTATGGTCCAGCTCTCACTTCCATACATCACTACTGGGAAAACCATAGCTTTTACTATACAGACCTTTGTTGGCAAGGTGATGTCTCTGCTTTTTAAGATGCTGGCTAGGTTTGTCAGTTTGCTAATATTATTCCCCAATCTAATGACAGGATGATGCTACTGAATTGCAACTTCCCATCTTCTCTGCCCAATTGGCCATGCTGGTTGTGGGCTGCTGGGAGTTGCATGAAGGGGAGGTGAAGCTGCACACACAAAATCTGCTCTGAACATCCTGCCACCCTGAGTGGGAAGCTCTGAAAGGGGATTGTAAGAGAACTACCTGCTCCACACAGGAAGTTGAAGAATGGAGCAGGTGAAGACAGGGATTTGGGGTTCAGGGGCAAAGCACACACTGGGATTCCAGGCTAGAGTGCCCAGGCTATTGCTTGCAGAATCGTTTGTCCCATGATGAAAAACAAAACTATGTCAAGAATTATACAAAAGCTTCATTCACCACTTGCTCCTGCCTTAGACTCGCCCACTAAGTCAAGCCCTCCAGTCGTTGAAGGACTACAACTTCCATCATTCCTGATCATTGATTAGCTGGGTTGGTTAGAGCATGGCGCTGATAACGCCAAGTTTACAGGTTCAATCCCTTCCAATTCTACAATTCTATGATTCTATGACTTGCTATCTTGGCAGGGCTGATGAGAGTTGAAGTCCGCCAACGTCTGCAGGGCTACAGGTTCCTCCAAGAAGAGGTTGGAACGAAGGAAAGAACCATTATTTCAGAGGAGCTTCTTGGAAGGACAGAATAATTAATTGCACAAATAATGTCAGAAATTCAGCTGCGACGTGTTGCTGTTTAAAGGAATCCTATGTTGATAACATCATTTCTTTCGGGAGCCCGGGAATGGATGAAAAGCAAACTGACATTGAAAAGCAGAGTTTAGCATCGATATACTTATCTAGCCTGTTTTATGTTATCAGCGGTACACTCACCTTGGGAATAAATCTTTTAAGCATCAAAAGGAGAAAGACTAGAGTGGCAAGGACACCAAATGTGACTCCAGCAGAATAATAGAATGTGATACTCCTGTTTTGAGAGCAGAGGGGTGCTGTTAGAACTTTTGTGGACGGGCAGGTGGTTTCAGACACACAGAAATGCAAAAACACAATTTTACTAAAACTTTAGAGAGCTATGGGCGAGGACACCTATAGGTAAAGGTAAAGGGACCCCTGACCATTAGGTCCAGTCGTGACTGACTCTGGGGTTGCGGCGCTCATCTTGCTTTATTGGCCGAGGGAGCCGGCGTACAGCTTCTGGGTCATGTGGCCAGCATGACTAAGCCGCTTCTGGCGAACCAGAGCAGCGCACGGAAACGCCATTTACCTTCCCGCCTATTTATCTACTTGCACTTTGACTTGCTTTCGAACTGCTAGGTTGGCGGGAGCAGGGACCGAGCAACAGGATCTCACCCCTTCGCAGGGATTCGAACGCCCACCCTTCTGATCGGCAAGTCCTAGGCTCTGTGGTTTAACCCACAGCGCCACCCGCGTCCCTGAGGATACCTATACATAGCACATTATTTGACCTTCCCTAAATATACCACAGGGAGCACCCTCAATCTCTGTCTCTCTCTCTTTGGGTCCCTGCATAGTCTCAGCTCACAACCCCCATTTTTTTCCTCCTCCTAAGCTCCACTCGGGAAATATTTACATAAGTTAGAGGCGTGGGGTGACTGGCTGACTCCAATCCACCAGTCCCACCCTCTCCATTTCCAACCATCCCATGCAAGGATCCCAATCGTACGGAGCCTTCTCCCTGTGTTCAAGCAAACAGGTATAACGCTCCCCCTTCAGACTTTCCCTGCTCAACATGGGAAGGCTGGAAAGCCAAAGAGCGAGGCTAGCTATTTTTTTGTCTCTCATCTCTCTGTTCCTCAATGGATGAGCTGTCTAGCTGTCTCTCTCCAGCAGGTGCACTGTTTGCAAAAAGGTTTCAAAAACCGCCACGGCTACGATATGTTTCTTAGATCAACTTGTGTGCGACGGAAGGGGGAAGCTGTGTGCAAACAGATTTCCTGCAACTCTGGATCAAACTCTGTGCAATAGAAGCCGACATATTTAAGGCACAGGTCTCCCCTTATCATATATATACAGGGAGAGACGAGTGGTTGGTTTTTAAGAGCAAAAGGGGTGCATGGGAGAGAAGACCTCAACCTTTCCCTATGCCCACTAACGAGGGTTTATGTCTCCAAAGCCTCTTCCCCACCGCAACCCAAGTGCTTTTCTTCCAGCCAACGGATCACCCCTTTTTTCGTGAACAGCAAGCTAAAATAAGGGATACACCCAGTGAAACAGAGCTGAATCTCACCTGCTGAGATTATGTGCAAAATGAAAGAGAAGGATTCCGGTGAGAAACAGCAGAAAGAGTGTCCGATCCAACACTAAAACAGAACAGAATGGAAAAAATGGAGGAAAGTCCACATTGCTTCATTTTTAAGCTAGTCACTTCCTTGTTGTGCATCCTTCCAATAACACAAGCGTACTTTACGAACAGATTAAATAAAGTGACTCACTGTTTAGTTTTGTGTGTACAGTGAAGGGTGCTTTGTTCGTAGGCTGCACCCAGAAACAGGTTTTCTCTCCATACAGGCTCGCTGATATTGTGCTTTCATTAGACACGCCCGAATGCCAAATATTGTTAAATAGGCACTTGAAAAAGGCAAGCAGATTTTCAGAGCTTTGGCAATTCCGTTCCTCTGGGATGGACGTCACCTCAAATGTTTCGGCGCTGCTTATCTTCACCTATAAAGAAGATACCTGAATTATTCCTCTCGGCTTAGGACAGGAGGGAATAACAGAGCAGGGATGAGCAACGATCACATAACTCAGAGTTTCCCAAATTTGGGTCTCCATCTGTTTTTTGGACTACAACTCCCGATGCCTCTAGCTGGCAGGACCAGTGGTCTGTAAATATCCCACTCTCTAATAAACGTTTGGTCTGTATTATCTCTAATTCTTCCCATTAGCTTTGCTAATTCTGTAAATTCTAGTAATTTTGTCTGCCAGTCCACTTTGGTCGGGATAGAATACTAAGATTCTTGCTGCCGCCTTTCCTCTCAATATATTGTTTTGCTGTTAGAGAGAGACACTCGCTGCTGAGAAATATTTATGATACCATATGCTGCCGCTGATTTTTACATTTGTTCCTGCGCTTGTCTTGCAAAGAGGCCCACTCAAAAGAAAGGTGTTGATATGTCACAAAAGTTCCCTACCCACAATAGAAAGGAAAGCACGTCACACCTCCCATATTCTCCTACACAACTCCCCTTCTGGCATTTCCGAATGCCAACATGTGGCAGTTGTCTTCCAATACATTAGTCTTCCATTGTGACAACTGTATTCTTTAGGGAGAAGAACAGTCACCACGTTCCATTGGGATGAATGAGTCATGGACTGGGGCTGTACCTGAATAGTTGACCAAATATTTTTCAGCTGTATCTTTCCATGCGGAATGTAGCAGTAGCAAGCCGGTTCTGAACTACGGCTGACGTCCATCGTCTCCAAGTGCCTACAGTTATTCTCTAGACGGAGAAAGAAGAAGGCATCACAAAGTTTGGAGATGCATGCAAGTCGCTCGAACATTTTTCTGCTGCAATATGTAATATGCAGTATACACCGATTTCCCCAGTTGCAAACCTTGGTTGGCAGTGTATTTTTAACAGGTGTGATATGCTGGCACTGCAAAATCCACTGCTAAACCCCCAAATTCTTACCGCTGAGACTGTTCCAACAGAGAAGCTGTTGCGACTCTTCCTGTCCAATCCTCAACAGGTGGCCAGAATCATATGATTCCAGTTTTTTCCCTCTTCCCCCTCCCAGCAAAAAATAGACGAATGTGCTTTACTGTGTTAGGCTGCAGGCATGCAGCCCATGAAAAATTGCATTGGTGCAACTGCCTGGCCTGCAGCCCCACTATAAGGCTGGGAGTAAACCTGGAATTGGCTTTTCATGTCGTAACTTGAAATCATGCTACACTATTCAGGCTACAATCCTAAGGTCCCTGGGGCCATAAGATCTGTGTGTGGAGAATGTTTCTGAAGATGAGAAGATGCATTGCTCTTGCTACTGTGGAATAACTTTCAGCTTCTGCATACAGTGGTACCTCGGGTTACAGACGCTTCAGGTTACAGACTCCGCTAACCCAGAAATAGTACCTCAGGTTAAGAACTTTGCTTCAGGATGAGAACAGAAATCGCGGCACGTCGGCAGCGGGAGGCCCCATTAGCTAAAGTGGTGCTTCAGGTTAAGAACAGTTTCAGGTTAAGAACGGACCTCCGGAACGAATTAAGTACTTAACCCGAGGTACCACTGTATCTGGGCTGTGTTGAGAAAGTACTGCAACATGACTGGAAACAGCAGTTGAACAGATTAAAATATTTGGATCTCATCTTACTGATTTCGTAAGCGAAGATGTTGTTACTTTTTAAATTGCTCTCCTTGGCTGATAAGTATCCCTAAACGCAGCACCCACCGCACAAACTAAAGTGTAAATGACTCTGGAAGTACTGTAAATATTTCGACAAATTCCACATTAATAGGGCCATTAAATATTTTTTTTGCTTTGGTGCCACACATGCTGCTTAAAAATAGGGAAGCTTGCAGTTAAAATGCATGAACCCAGCAACTGCCAAAGACCTAAGGCAGGGGTAGGCAAACTAAGGCCCGCGGACCGGATCCGGCCCAATCACCTTCTCAATCCGGCCCGCGGACAGTCTGGGAATCAGCGTGTTTTTACATGAGTAGAATGTGTCATTTTATTTGAAATACATCTCTGGGTTATTTGTGGGGCTTGTCTGGTGTTTTTACATGAGCAGAATGTGTGCCTTTATTTGAAATGCATCTCTGGGTTATTTGTGGGGCATAGGAATTCTTTCTTTTCTTTTTCTTTTTCAAAATATAGTCCTGCCCCCCATAAGGTCTGAGG
Source organism: Podarcis siculus (assembly GCA_034642415.1). Taxonomy (NCBI): domain Eukaryota; kingdom Metazoa; phylum Chordata; class Lepidosauria; order Squamata; family Lacertidae; genus Podarcis; species Podarcis siculus. The sequence continues at coordinate 33,163,597 of JAXCMG010000008.1, forward strand.
GACAGTGGACCTGCTGAAAAAGTTTGCTGACCCCTGACCTAAGGTCTAACTTCAAATGACAATACAGTGGTACCTCGGGTTACATACACTTCAGATTACATACGCTTCAGGTTACAAACTCTGCTAACCCAGAAATAGTACCTTGGGTTAAGAACTTTGCTTCAGGATGAGAACAGAAATTGTGCTCTGGCAGCACGGCAGCGGCGGGAGGCCCCATTAGCTAAAGTGGTGCTTCAGGTGAAGAACAGTTTCAGGTTAAGAACAGACCTCCGTACCAATTAAGTACTTAACCCGAGGTACCACTGTAAGTGGATGCATATTAGTTAAATTTGGATTTGTGGGTCACCATACCAAACCGTTTGGGAACCACTGCTCTAAGTCTTCCGTAACATCAGCCAAACCTTTTCGGGCACAAGTTCATATTGTCATGGGATTCTACCCAATATTGATCCAGAGTAGATTCCAATGTGTAGTTAGCAGAGTAAAAACTTACAACACATTGCAGGATTCTCCCCCCCCCCAATAGACCAGAGGCAATTACCGTATTTTTCGCTCTATAAGATGTACCAGACCACAAGACGCACCTAGTTTTTGGAGGAGGAAAACAAGAAAAAAAATATTCTGAATCTCAGAAGCCAGAACAGCAAGAGGGATCACTGCGCAGTGAAAGCAGCAATCCCTCTCACTGTTCTGGCTTCTGGGATAGCTGCGCAGCCTGCATTCGCTCCATAAGACGCACACACATTTCCCCTTACTTTTTAGGAGGGAAAAAGTGAGTTATAGAGCAAAAAATACAGTATATTTCATCCAGCAGAGCTTTGCTGCTACTGAAGGCAAACGAGCATAGTGGTCACAAATCCAATACATTCAGGATTGGCACTGTCCATAAGAAATCCAGTTGCAGCAGACTTAAGCTTACAATAACTTATACTGTAATAAGTCTAAACCTTAACACTTAGCATACTATGTACAGAACCACACCAGAAGGAAGAGAGATAGAAAGTGAAACCCAGGCTCCTTCTGGCCCTACTTTTATAGTCAGCATGACCTTGACAGGAAAGGTAAGAAGAGAACCAGTTTAAACCAGCTGTACTGAAACATCATGAACCTTCTGCTTGCTTCTTTCACACAGAGAAGCCTCTTGAATTAATTACAATAGGAAAGATCTCTACACACCAGATCAATACTTTCTGTACTAAGAGATGCAAGCTGACACATATATCTTAGATCAAGATGATGGTGCCCTGAGAATTGTTTTGAAGCACCTGATGATGCAGAACTGAATCTCAAAGTTACAAAACCAGCACAAAACTTTGGGGGAGACTTTGAGGGGATACCAGACATTTAGGCTTGCGGTTAACAGAGCTTCTGATCAGTAGTGTGGATGGGAGATCACAGGGTGCCTCACACAAACATGTACATAAAGGTAAAGGTTAAAGGGATCCCTGACCATTAGGTCCAGTGGTGGCCGACTCTGGGGTTGTGGCGCTCATCTCGCTTTATTGGCCGAGGGAGCCGGCGTACAGCTTCCGAGTCATGTGGCCAGCATGGCTAATCCGCTTCTGACGAACCAGAGCAGCGCACGGAAAAGCTGTTTACCTCCCCGCCGGAGCATTACCTATTTATCTTCTTGCACTTTGATGTACTTTCGAACTGCTAAGTTAGCAGGAGCAGGGACCGAGCAACGGGAGCTCACCCCGCCGCATGGATTCGAACCACCAATCTTCTGATTGGCAAGCCCTAGGCTCTGTGGTTTAGACCACAGCACCACCATGAAGCTATTTAGTCTCCCATATTCTGGTTACCGGATCACAGGCCAAGGGTTGATTGACATTTGCACACAACTGGAATATTTATGGGCAGCAAAGTACTGCCAAGACAAAGTACTGAACGCACAACCAGAGAGAAAAAGTAAACACACGAGCCTATCCCATGTTTACACAAATTACATAAATTCCTACTGAATGGCAGTAGCAGGTATGGGGAACCTGTGGACCTTCAGAACCAAAGAATCATAGTGTTGGAAGGTATCCCAGGGGTCATCTAGTCCAACCCCCATTAGTCCAACAACGTCTGGAAGCACTGCAGCTTCTCCTGTCCCCAACTTCATGGGCAGGAGCGGCAACTTGGATACAATATTGGCGGGGGGGGCGCTAAGTCCGGACAAGCCCTGCTCCACTTGAACACGATGCAGCACAAGCACACCATTTGAATGGCAAGGCCCATCAACTTTGGGGGGCCCCGGTCCCCCCATAAATATTTGGGGGGCAAAAGGACTTCACCCCCTCGGAGTTGGCTCCTATGGTCCTGGGACTGCAGCCTAGCCCTGGAATCGGATGCATGTTTACTCAGAGGTAAATCCGACCCCCTTTCTCAACCTTGGGTCCCCAAGAGGTTTGGTTGGACTACAACTCCCATCATCCCTGGCTAGCAGGACCAGTGGCGAGGGACGATGCGAGCTGTAGTCCATCAACCTCTAGGGACCCAAAGCTGAGAAAGGCAGTTCAGGATCGCTGCCCAACAGCGCGTTAGCCTCCAGCCGCTTTACCTGCGAGCAATGCCGGCGCGCCACCGGACCGGACCTGACGAACCGCCGCTAGGGCGCACAGCAGCGGCAGGAGCACCAAATACGGCGGCAGCCGCTGCCGGGTCGCGCCGGATCCCAGCTGCATTGCCCGCCGCTGTTTGAACAAAGCGATGCCTCGGGAAGCGCCGAGAGCCGCGGCGGCCGAGGCCTGGATGCAGAGAACCGACTTGCCCGGCGCTTGTGTTGTGCGCGCAATTGCGCATTGGTGGCGCCCCGGCGATGGGGGATCGGCTAGCCGGGGCTGGAGGGGGCGGAGGAGATCAAGGCGCTCCTCCTTACCGCGGGGGAAGGAAGTCGCCTCTTCGAGGGCGGTAGGAGGAGATCTCACACCGCAGTGGGAGTTTGGCAAAAGCAGTTCAAGGCTATGAAATTAAACGCGCCCCGAGGCGGTGAAGAGGGAGGCAGGAAAACGGGGAGGAAAGTGCCTTCCCGGGACTGCCCTGGGGGAATCCCCTCTGACACCTCACTGGGTGACCTTTGGCCCGTCTCATCATTGGATATGCAGAGTTGGAAGGGATCCCCAAGGATCATCTAGTCCAACCCCTTGCAATGCAGGGAACTTTTTGCCTAATAATAATAATAATAATAATAAATTATTATTTATACCCCAGCTCCCAACAGAATATTAAAAACACAATAAAACATCAAGCATAAAAAACAGGGCTGTCTTCAGATGTCTCCTAAAAGCCCTCTGCCTGGTTCCCTGTAACCTCACTTCTCACAGTGAGGGAACTGCTAGAAGGCCCTCCGACCTGGACCTTAGTGTCCGGGATGAACGATGGGGGTGGAGACGCTCCTTCAGGTATACTGGGCCGAGGCCGTTTAGGCTTTAAATGTCAGACCAGCACTTTGAATTGTTCTCAGAAACGTACTGGGAACCAATGTAGGTCTTTCAGGACTGATGTTATATGGTCTCAGCGGCTGCCCCCAGTCACCAGTCTAGCTGCCGCATTCTGGATTAGTTGTAGTTTCCGGGTCACCTTCAAAGGTAGCCCCACGTAGAGTGCATTGCAGTAGTCCAAGCGGGAGATAACCAATTGATCTGCAACAGATCATTACAGCTACTTCTGGGGGATGAAAGGGGCAGGAGCCCTGCCCTCCTCCCCATTGATTCATCTTCATTTCACTTGCTGTTGCCCTCACCACAAATGGCTGCTTCTCTACCCCACCCCCCCAAAGTCAGCAAGCCTACATTCACTTATCTGGGAATACATATCATTGCGCCCAGTGGGACCTGCTTCTGAGTAAATAAGCGTAGGATTGTGCTGTTACTCTTGCAGGCTAAACACTTGAAAAGCTAGAAGGCAGATCTCCAGGGGCCGTTAGTGCATAGGTTGTTTCTCCTCTTTAATTTGCCTACAATTAATACGTGACACATGGATGATGCAATTAATAAAGTGCTTTCAGCATTAGGTATGTTGTGTTTGTGACCGCAGGCAGGATCAGTCCGTGTTTATACATAGAACTGAGTGTCAAGAGGCCAAATTTTGCCCTTTGGGGAATACATAGAGCTGAACTGATTTGAAACCGCACGGTCCAGCTGCACACATGAATCTGGGCTGGTTTACAGTGGAGTTAGGGCTCTGAGAGCTCATTTTTGCAGGTGTTTGGCACCGTTTTCGAGTGAATCGGACGATGTCGGGATTTAGGTGAAATTGTGACCCTGCGGGTTAGGGTGCTGAGGGCTCATTTTATGTCCTACGATGGGACGCAGGCCTGGCCAGGACGCAGGTCTTTCTGTTATATCCTCTGGGAGGCATCTGACCCTCACCTGAGCCTTCTCCAGCTGAGGCATCACACACCTGCTTCCCAAGCTACCAAGCCCCACCTGGGATATTTCACTATTCAGGTCAACTTTACAAGGTTTCATATCCATTCCTCTCACCAAACCTTTTCTTCGTTTTCTTTTTTCTTCTTTTCTTCTTTTTTATAATTTATATACCCAGCTAAAATGTTATGTACTGAAGTTCTCACCCTGGGCCAGCAGGGGGATACTGTAGATAGTTATGCAAATAAGGGATCAAAAGTGACATTCAGTGATTGGATAGTTTTAGAAAATTGTTACAGTTATGTCGTACTGGAGCTCTATATAAGCAGGCTGACTGAACCCTTCAGTTCAGTTCGGTTCTGGCCTGTGAATAAACAAGAGCTGTTTGAAGAATCGCTGTGTCGTCTGATATGTTCACCCACAACTTGACATAAAACACACCATCCATAAACTCCTAGAAATATAATGATGGAGGACAAGTAGTTCATCCACTTAGATCCCCACACCCCCACCTGCAAGAATTAATATTATATGCCCCACTTTTTTGCAGGTCTGCTATAATCCTGATTCCGGAGCAAAGCACACAAGCCCCTGCAACAGAGCCATTGTTTTCAAAATTTTGTCCATACAAAACACCATCTTTGGCAACTGCACATTTGTTGTGATTCAAATTTGCATTAAAACCACGTTTGGTCAGGGTTGTCGCACTCAGCAAAATGTTAATCCGGGCAAATAAACTCCATCTCTCACTTCTTTACAGTTTTGCTACTTGCAACACACTTGAGCGAACCTGCTCCTTTCCCTTGCACAGATATTTCATTGCCATTTGCTACTGTAACTGTCTCTGATGAGTTTTCACTTAACTCTGACGTCATCCGATTCTCTCCAAAGCGGCTGCAAATGTTGGCACAGGTCCCACTGCAACGCTTAGCGGTTAAAACAACACGTTTCACAGCGCCCCACAAAATGACCCCCTCAGCGCCCTAATCCGTGGCGTCAAGATTTAAAACCCGATATTGTCCAATTCACACAAAAGCTGATCTAAACACTGGAACAAGCTCCCTCCAAGGTTTGTTGGGCAAAACGTTTGGTTGGTCAAACCATGATCTGCGGGTCAGGGTGCTGATGGCTCATTTTTGGCGTGCCTGAAACATGACGTTACAGGGTGTTTGGCACCGTTTTTGAGTGAATTGGATGACGTCGGGATTTTGGCGAAACCGTGATTCCGCAGGTTCTGAACTTAAACTCTGAAGTTAACAATCTGATATTTAGCTGATTAATTGTATTTCAATAACTTTGAACTCTTGAGAGTCCCGTGGACTGCAAGAAGATCAAACCTCTCCATTCTGAAGGAAATCAGCCCTGAGTGCTCACTGGAAGGACAGATCCTGAAGCTGAGGCTCCAATACGTTGGCCACCTCATGAGAAGAGAAGACTCCCTGGAAAAGACCCTGATGTTGGGAAAGATGGAGGGCACAAGGAGAAGGGGACGACAGAGGATGAGATGGTGGGACAGTGTTCTCGAAGCTATTAACATGAGTTTGACCAAACTGCGGGAGGCAGTGGAAGACAGGAGTGCCTGGCGTGCTCTGGTCCATAGGGTCATGAAGAGTCGGACACGACTAAACGACTAAACAACAACACAAACTTTGAAATACAAGGTTTTATTATTAAACAGCTTTTTCTATGCTGCTTAATCCCCCAAAAACCTCTATGTGGTTCACATAAACCCCAAAGCAGTTTACACACTTCCAAGCATCATTGCTAATTCATGTGAGGTAAGTTTAAATTAAATGCGGCCTAGCACATATGGTTGGAAAGAAAGAACCTCTTTAATGTTTTCGTGTCTTTTGAGAGTATGGGATATTATCTGTAATTATAATTTGCCAGGGCCAAGAGGAGCTTCACAAATAAATAGATTCGAGTAAAGTTACCAAATGGACAGAGCCTGGCCAGCTCTTCTGCATTTAGCAGTAGTTCGATCTTCACAAATCAGCAGGTAAATCTTTTCACTCACTGCATGGAGATAAAATATCATCTGCAATATGTTTGCAACCCACTGTGAAGGGCACAGCTATAGTGGTTGGCTGAAAAGCTGGAAATCCTAACTTCAAAATCAATTTTAAAACTGAGATGGGTCAGATATGGCCCTCCAGATGTAACCTGCCTGTGGTACGTATTATTCTTAGCACTTCCTTTCTTTTTGGACATTGTTCCACTTTCTCATCATGTCCAAAGCTGCCTTGAAAAGGTTCATGGCTTCTTCCTGTTCATTAGGATTAAAATAACTTGCCGGCTTAGTAAATATCACTTTCACAAACCCCCACAGGTTGTCCTACAAGCCATGGGCATTTATCAGTGCCAGGATTATTTCCACCCATGTGGGTCACAGAGGGTAGCATACATGCACTTTAAACAGAGAATGCGTGAGTCACTCATTGCTGTGCAATGTGCAGTGAAGATGCCCAAGCTTCTCTTCCATTAACTACCAGGTGAGGGCGATAAAGAGCTTTTTTGCCAGGTGTTCGAAAACTCAGAATAGTTACAATGGACAAGAAACAGTACAGTGGGACCTTGGTTCTCAAACTTAATCCATTCCGGAAGTCCGTTCCAAAACCAAGGCGCTCTTTCCATTGCAAAATGGACAAATCCGTTCCAGACTTTTAAAAACAACCCCTAAAACAGCAATTTAACATGAATTTTACTATCTAACAAGACCATTGATCCGTAAAATGAAAGCAATCATCAATGTACTGTTCTATAAAATAAATAAGACAGTATTGTAGATTATAAAAATTAAAAGTATTTCCCCCCCTTACCTGCACTGATGATAGTCATTGTTTGGATTGGGTGTGTGTGTGGCTTTTATCCATTTCCACAGTCACACAATCAATCAATCAATCAATCAATCAATCAATCAATCAATCAGTAGCTGAACTGGGTTCCACACAGTCACAAAAACAAATTAACCGAAAAAGCCTCAAAAACAAAAACGCAAAATACCGTAAATAGCAAAAACAAAAGCGCCAAACTTAATCCGTTCCGGAAGTCCGTTTGACTTCTGAAATGTTTTAAAACCAAGGCACAGTTTCTGATTGGTACAGGTGCCCCGGAAACAATAGCCGACAGCTGCATGAGATGTTCTGCTTCCGAAAAACATTCAAAAACCAGAACACTTACTTCCGGGTTTTTGGCGTATGGGAACCAAGGCGTTTGAGAACCAAGGTACCATTGTACTCCTCTCATACAAGCAACGTGTGTTAAAAGCTTCCAAACAAAGGGTGGTTGGAAAACTTGTGGTTTTTTTACACATTCAAAAAAAATTGCATTTATTTGAGGGCATGATCAATTAAAACCTGATTTCTATAGAAATCATGAAAATCTGCTTCGGGCATGGCCAGTTCAGAACCTATAAGAAGAAACAATTGTTCATTTCTTGCACACAAGAGTTTGTCTAAGATGTGGAAGTAACTAACCCAATATGGAATGGTGTTCTTAAGTCCATATTACATGGAAAAATAGAGAGTATTGCTATTGAAGCTCTCATGCTGAGCTGGGAAATCTGAGGCAGATGTTGCCTCAGTCCCCATCATCATCATCATCATCATTGTACCTCGCTCAGCTGACTGGGATTCCAACATATATAAAAACATAACAAAGCATTACACATTTCCTATACAGCGCTGCCTTCAGATATCCTCTAAAAGTTGTATAGTTATTTATTTCCTTGACATCTGATGGGAGGGCATTCCACAGGATGTGTGCCACTACCAAGGAGGCCCTCTGCCTGGTTCCCTGTAACCTCACTTCTTGCAATGAGGGAACTGCCAGAAGGCCCTCGGAACTGGACCTCAGTGTCTGGGCTGAACAATGGGGGTGGAGACGCTCTTTCAGGTATACTGGGCCAAGGCCGTTTAGGGTTTTAAAGGTCAGCACCAACACTTTGAATTGTGCTCAGAAACGTACTGGGAGCCAATGTAGGTCTTTCAGGACCGGTGTTATATAGTCTCGGTGGCCACTCCCAGGCACCAGTCTAGCTGCTGCATTCTGGATTAGTTGTAGTTTCCAGGTCACCTTCAAAGGTAGCCCCACGTAGAGCACATTTCAGTAGTCCAAGCAGGAGATAACTAAAGAAAACTCTGGTAAGACAGTCCACAGGCAGGTAAGGTCTCAGGCGGCATACCAGATGGAGCTGGTATACAGCTGCCCTGGACACAGAATTGACCTGTGCCTCCATGGACAGCTGTGAGTCCAAAATTAGTTGTAGCATGGCCAATCATCAGGGATGATGGAAGTTGTAGTCCCACAACTTCTGAGAGGCCGCAAGTTCCTCATCCGTGCTGTAATGTTTTCTGTTCCTGTTGGAGAAGACTCAACTCTTAAGGCTCTCCTGCTACTTTTAGAAGCCTGTTTATCAAGGAACTCTGTACAGACACAAGCCAGTTCCCTACAGCTATTATAAACTGTTTGATGGAGCTCCCTCCTTAGAATTCAGGCAAAGCCTTCTAATCGTTCTTGATAGGCCACCGTCCCCTAGAGCTACATTCTCCTCTTAATTGAGAGAAGCAAACTGCAGCTCTCTGACAGTTACTGCAGATCGCATTGATAGCAAAGTGCAAACATTTTAGGCAAGAAAAACGGCGAGGCAGGAAGTTCAGCGCCACTCGACAGAAGTGCCACTATGTCAGGAGTCACAAACTGTAAAAACAGAGCAAGCAAGCACGAAGGAAGCATTGAATTGGGCACAAAACATCTCCAACGTTCCTGAATTGCATGGGTGGAAATGAGGCTTTGAGATACAAAAATATCCCCCACATATTGAACTTTTGGCAATCTGTCCCACAGTACTTGTACGGGTGTCGGAAAATAACACTTCCCTCTTCGTGTCAGCAAATGCCGAGGGGGAAATCATGATAAAGTGTATTTGAGGAGGTGGACATAAAGACCAAATGATTAGGTCACTTCAGCCTAGTTAACAAACCAGAAGTCTCCTTCTGACTGTTGCAGTTAATTAGTTGTTCCTGACAATTTTCTTTTATTTACTTCTCAATATTTTACTCCATTCTCTCAAAAGGCAGAGTGGTTTCAGGTATATTGAAAGTAAGGGGCACATTTAAGGGGGGGGGACTTCACTATTATATCATCCCTATATTGACAGAGGTGGTGGAACTGCGGACGTCTAGATTTTGTTATAAGAATTTTAAGGTCTCAAATATAGAATAAATATTCACAAATGCACACATATCTAAATATATGAACCATGTGTCTGAAATGGTATGGGAGAGCAATCCTGAAGCCATTTTGACTCTCCCAATGACCACAAATATTGCTCTGCAGTAAGGGAGGCAAATGGGGAAAGCCTTCCCACTGTCCTTTTCCTCGCAAATCCTGTCTTAAGGGCGTATTTGTGCATGAATAGGGTGAGCCTGTGACCTGGATTCAGGAACTAAAGTATTAACCATCACAAAAAAATGGCCAGGCTGCCCAGGTAATGCAATCAGTGACCATTATCAGGTATACTGGCAGGCAGGATTTCTGCTGTAGACCGCCTCCTTCTGTGATGTATGCATGATGTTTCGGGGGGGGGGGGTCTTGGGCTACAGGGTGGGCAATTTCAAAAGTCTATATAAGGGCTTGCGCACCATTGTTCAGGGTTCTCCTCCCTACTGCATGTGGTGATCCTGTTGCAACAGTTCCTTTAATAAAGATCAGGCTTACTAGCCGCTTTGCTTCTCAATATACTCTGGTTGGCCTCTGTTTTCTCCTACCGATAGGGAACCCACCTAAGGACTCTATACTATATGGGCTCTGCAATACCCCATAAGGGAAAGGAAGCAGTTTTTCTTATTACAATTTCATTGTAATTCCCATTAGCGCCCAGCCAGCTTGGCTGATAGTGAAGGGTGATTAGAACCATAGTCTAACAACATCTAAAGCGCCTGCAGGTCCCTCATCTCTGTGGAAAACTTTAACCTGTAGAATAACATTCCAACTACCGGTAGGTTATGCAGGTTAAGACAAAGCCAGGAAGCTATTGTCAACAAATACCGTATTTTTTGCTCTATAAGACTCACTTTTTCTCTCCTAAAAAGTAAAGGGAAATGTGTGTGCGTCTTATGGAGCGAATGCAGGCTGCGCAGCTATCCCAGAAGCCAGAACAGCAAGAGGGATTGCTGCTTTCACTGCGCAGCGATCCCTCTTGCTGTTCTGGCTTCTGAGATTCAGAATATTTTTTTCTTGTTTTCCTCCACCAAAAACTAGGTGCGTCTTGTGGTCTGGTGCGTCTTATAGAGCGAAAAATACGGTAATAACCATTTTGGAAGAAAGAGGCTCTTATAAGTTAAAATATAAGTATTCACAGAGAGAGAGAGAGAGAGAGAGAGAGAGAGAGAGAGAGATGGATGGAAAGAAGACAAAGTCCCTACCAGAGAAGAATGGCAGATCAAGTTGATGGACTATGCCAAAATGGCAAAAATGACTGGAAAAATCAGAAATCAGGAAGACCAAAACTTTAATAAGGAATGGGGGACATTTATAACTTACCTTAAAGACCATTGTAAACAGTTAAAATTGTTAGCGGGATTGCAATAACACTTGTAATGTAACAAGAACCAGTGCTTTTTTTCCTAAAAAAATGTTTAGGGGTACTCTCATTTTGACTTAAGAAAATCACCATTTTATAGTTCAAATCGAGAAAAACAAATACAGTAGATGGACTAAAGTACAAAGAGTCACAAAATGTTTAGGGGTATGCGTCCCCCCAGAAAAAAAGCACTGACAAGGACTATGGATATAATGGAGATATAGAATTTTGGACTATTAAAAGATGCAGTAAGAAAGGTTTAACAAAAAGAACCACAAAGGGGAGAAGGGAAGTTCAGGGGGTTCGTGAGAATCCTGTTTTTCTATAATATGTTGTGGTGTGAGCATAATTTTTTCTATGGAAAATCAAATAAATAAATTTAGAAAAAATAAAATATAAATATTCAGGGTGAGGCTTTGTTTTTGTAAGCTGTTCTGTATGTTGTGTGACAGGTTTTTCCAGCTTGTTTGGCAGGAAAATGGTAGACTGTCTCAAAGCAGGTGTCAGATTAACTCAGACGCCCAAATGCCCTAAACCCAAACCAGACACAGCGTCTATTCTTGCACAAATAATGAAAGCTTTGAAATACTTATTCTGACCTTGTTAAAGAGAAACAGTTAGCACGACAGACCAGCAAGTTCTTGCTTCTGCCAAGATTCCTTCTTCTCAGATAAGCGACTCGAAGCTCCTCAGCTATTTTCAAACTCACGAGCCAGTTTTTCAAAGCGAGCGAAATGTGAAATGCCACTTTATTCCAAACACATATCAGAAAGTATAATTAATTAGCACTTGAGATTTTTGATAGCACGTCTTTGTAACGTCTAGCCACATATGGTCTCTAAAGTAGAAATTGTTTGTATTTTATCTGTCTCCACTAAATGTTGCTAAATTTATCCCGCTTTAATGGTAAAAATAGGGGCTTAATCAAAGTAAAAGAAAATTGCTGCATTAATTGTAATCAGGCTGGGACATGATAAAGAAAATGTGATAACATTTGGAAAATGCATTGCAACTTACCATTTTATCTTTATGGAAAAATTCTCTGTGGTTGTGGGTCTGGTATGCCATCACATATTTTTTACGTGTTGCTATTATTACTATTAATAATAATTAAACTTATTAGTTGCTTGCTAGCTAGAAGTTCCCCAAATGACTTACATTTAGAAACATAAACAGCATTTTTAAATTGCTGTAACTCATCCAGGGACAAGGATGGGTAATAATAATAATAATAATAATAATAATAATAGCATTCCATCCCAAGAACAGTCATAGAAAGCTGTGCAGCACATTAACAATACAACAGAATCAACACAGCCCATCTAAGGCTTGGAGAAAAAGGTAATTCTTTACCTGGCGCCAAAAAGAAGTTGGCATTCCACAGGTGGGGAGCCATACCTGAAAAGACCTCTTATTATTTCTGTAACCTATATTAAAGACAAGGCTTGCTATCAAAATGTAAACAGTGCCATGATGCTATGTGACAGTACCAATTTCCTTTTTATTTTGTACTTTAGGGTATAAATAGTAAAATAATAATAATAATTATTCATTCCTGCTCAGTAAAATAAAATAACTTGGTTTGGAATAGTCTTTTTTTTAACCAATATCCCCGCATATCCTGTTTCTTAGGTAAGACACACACTTATCTAAAGAAAGCAGCTGCCTGGGAAGCTGATACCTTGAAGTAAAACAAAGTCTATTCCAAGTATTCAAAATGAAGACTTCAAAGCACAGGAATATAAATACGGAAATTCTCACACCGGGCTTAATCTGCCGCAGTTGCAAATTGAATTATGTATCCTCCTCCCGCTCCACTTTTCTGATTTATTTTTTATTTAAAGGTGCTCAGAGCACCTTAAAGACAATTTAATAAAATGAAATATTAAACAACACATTTCCAGTTAAACAGAAACAATGCAGTAAAACAATTAGCAATGCAATCCTATGCATGCTCCGCAGTCTTCAACGGGGCATATTTCCTAATAAATATGTCTAAAATACATAAATAAGCACAAGAACCATTGAAACAAAAATTTCTTCTTAAAGACCAGTAAAGTAAGAGCTTGACTGAACAGAAGCATCTTAACCAGATGCTAGAAGGACCATAACTGTATTCTAGGCTGCATCAACAGAAGTCTACTGTCCAGATCAAGGGAAGTAATAAAGGTAAAGGCAAAGGGACCCCTGACCATTAGGTCCAGTCGTGACCGACTCTGGGGCTGTGGCGCTCATCTCGCTTTATTGGCCGAGGGAGCTGGCATACAGCTTCCGGGTCATGTGGCCAGCATGACTAAGCCGCTTCTGGCAAACCAGAGCAGCGCATGGAAACGCCATTTACCTCCCGCTGGAGTGGTACCTATTTATCTACTTGCACTTTGACGTGCTTTTGAACTGCTAGGTTGGCAGGAGCAGGGACCGAGCAACGGGAGCTCACCCTGTCGTGGGGATTCGAACTGCCAACCTTCTTATCGGCAAGTCCTAGGCTCTGTGGTTTAACCCACAGCGCCACCGTGTCCCATAAGGGAAGTAATAGTACCACTCTATTGTGCCTTGGGCAGAGCACACCTGGAGTACTGTGTCCAATTCTGGGCACCGCAATTTAAGAAGGGTGTTGACAGGCTAGAACCAAGATGATCAAGGGTCTGGAAACCAAGCCTTATGAGGAACGGTTGAAGGAGCTGGGTAAGTTTAGCCTGCAAAAGAGGAGACTGAGAGGAGATATGATAACCATCTTCAGATATCTTAAGGGCTGTCACATGAAAGAGGGAGCAAGCTTCTTTTTTCCTGCTCTGGAGGGTAGGACTTGAACCGATGGCTTCAAGTTACAAAAAAGGAAATTCCGACTAAACTACGGTTACCAGATGTCCCCGTTTCCCGGGGACAGTCCCCGGATTTACAAATCTGTCCCCGGACAAAATCTGTCCCCGTTAATTTCAGTTAATGTCCCCGGATTTATATTTTAAGTGTTGTAGATTTATTAGTAGGAAATGAATGTTGTGTGATTGGTTCAACGGCACAAGACACATCATATGGGGACTTCTGGCAAGACAAAATGGCGGGCGCCACGGCAGCGAGCAGCTCCTGAAGCCAGCCGGAGCCAACTGTGCTACCAGGCTGGCTCCGAGCTGCTGAGACTACTGCTGCCGCCACCACTGCCAAGGGGGAACCGGGGATGCCCGGTGCGTCAACTGGGGGAACCGCTGACCCCCCCGTGACCCAACTCGAGCCGGGAACAAGAGAGCCTGGCCACCCAGCTGACTGCCCAGTGGCGCTCAGGGGCCAGGAAAACCCCGGAGCCGACGCAGGGAGAAGGAGGAGAGGAGAAGGAGAAGGAAGAGAGAGAAAGAGGAATGAGAAAAAAGAGGGGATCCCTGACCTTGCTGCACCGCTGCTGCTGCTGCCGCCACCACTGAGGAGGAGAAGTAGGAGAGCACCAGGAAGGCAAAGACACGTGGCAGAGCCCAGGCCTGACCCAAGCCTACTCCACGGCAGCTAGCACTCGAAGATAGCAGGCTGGGGCCCAGAGGAAGGCTGCGCGACAGAGGAGACCACAGAAGAGAAGATATTACTTCTAAATTATTATTATTTTAAATAATTTTTTTAAAATAACTTTTTTTCTCTCTTTTCAAAAAAAAAAGGGTCCCCGGATTCTTTGAAAAAAATCTGGTAACCTTAGACTAAACATTCAGGAAAAAAAACTTTCGGACAGGAAGAGCTGTTTGACAGTGGAACAGTCACCCACAGGAGGTTGTGGGCTCTCCTTCCTTGGAGGTTTTTAAGCAGCGGTGGGAGGCCATCTGTCATGGATGCTTTAGCTGATCTTCCTGCATTTCAGGGGGCTTGGACTAGATGACCCTTGGGTCCCTACAATTCTATGATTCCATGACACCAGATGCGACTCAAGAGCCACTACTGAAAAGACCCTGCAGTGCAGACCCTCACTTTGTTTTGTGGGGTTGCTGTATGTAAGCTCCAGGTTCAAAGGCAATAGGCCTCTAAATACCGGTTGCTGGGAAGCAACAATGGGAGATGGCTATTGCCCTCCTGATCTCCTAGTGGGCTCCACAAAAAGCACCTGATTGGCCACTGTGGGGAACGGGATGCTACACTTGGTTGGCTGTTGGGGAACTTGAATCGCCATGACGACCAAGCTAACCCTGGTCCATTATGGCCATAAGAGAGCCGCCATCTCCCTCTTTTCTTAATGTGTTGTTGAGCCCAAAGCCTAGCCAGTCGATTCTTGCCACAGCTAAATGTGTGGTGTGTTCTGGAACGAAGTGAAGTGATTTATGTCATCGCTGGGCTTTCCCTTCCATTTCAAATAACCGCCTTCCCATTATGGTTTCAGCCCGGCTCTCCCACCAAAAGAAATATTGCCCATTGTTTAGCGTTTGAAAGCGAATAATAACAGATAAATACAAAAGCAAGCAAAATTGCTGCATAGCCTCCTGATGACTAAGGACTTTCTCTCTTGGTTTCTCCCCCCCCCCCCTTTTTACGTAAGCACTCGTTATATTTGCTTTGTGAGCTGCGGGGCGTTTTATCTTTGGCTGGAAGAAAAGTGGATGCAGGTTTTGTAGATGTTTCTCAGGGTTGGTAGGTGGGTGTTAGATTGTGTGTCATTCGTGGGAGGCGAACGTCAAAGGAAGTGGGCTTGACTTTTCGGAGCAGTTTTGTAACCCAGGTACTTAATATTTGGTTTCCTGAAAACGAAAGAGTAAAGGACAACTAAGAAGGCCTTGCTGGTTCTGTCTTTTCCCCCCGCCTGCCCTATATGACAAAATTGGGCCGTGGAAGCAGCACGTACCTAATCAAGTTTCTTGCTGCTGCTACTGCTGCTGCTGCTGTTGTTTTGCTTTAATTTACCAGCCGCTGGTAATTATCCACCTTCCAGATCCCCCTCCAACTTCAGGGAGAGGGTTCCTTCTATTGTATCCTGATTCTAAGAATGAAACTCTCAAAATAAGTAGCATTAAGCAATACAAAAGAGAGTCCTTGTACAGTGGTACCTCGGGTAAATAACTTAATTTGTTCCGGAGGTCCGTTCTTAACCTGAAACTGTTCTTAACCAGAGGGACCACTTTAGCTCATGGGGCCTCCCGCTGCCACCGCATGATTTCTGTTCTCATCCTGAAGCAAAGTTCTTAATCCAAGGTACTATTTCTGGGTTAGCAGAGTCTGTAACCTGAAGCGTCTGTAACCCAAGGTACCACTGTATATATTTGTATTTGTGTGTGTGTGTGTATCTATGGGTATATATACATCAAATCCTTTTATGTGGAATGTTAAACGATTTGCACTGAATGACAGAGTTAAAATTAGGCCAAGTAATTTCACAATATGTTCATTTCTTGCTGAGAAGCACATTAGAGGGAAATATTTTGCCGATAAAATAACACAGGGCTTGCTTTTTATGTTCCTTTTGCTGGGGGTGGGGGTGGGGAAACCCACAGGGTGATTTACAAGAAAATAGGCAGCTGTGCTTACCCTTACAGTATTCTTATGCTAAACTTTATGTTTTCTTTGACATTAATAGATACCAGGATGAAGACTCTTCCGTTGTTGGGAACACTTATCCTAATCCACTGTAATAACTCAGGTGGGCTGGTGCTGCACTCCCCTTGCGAAATGCTGGAGCAGAACAATGAGAGGTTATTTGAAAGCTGAGTGATGCAGCAGCAGTTTTGAAATGGGTTGTAAAATGTTTTGTGAGAATAGAAGCCATGAAGCCCTGGGCCTAGGCAGCTTCTATTCATTCCACTAAAGATTTGTATGCAAATGCAGCGTTTTGCAGATGGCACTCAGTTCTCTCTTCACTTGTTTCTGTTTCTTTCCTTCTGTTAACCCCCGATGATGTAGTCCATTATAGTGCCTGGGTAGCTAGGCCAACGCTGCATTTGAAAAGCAACACCTCAGAATGTGTGACGGATTGGCTGCGTAAGTGTTGGACCCTAGGAATTGCCTCACACCAGCACACCTGCTAAGGTTCTGAGATCTTCAAGGGAGGCCCCTTGCTTGGTTCATCCACCCTCACAGATACGCTTGGTTGGTAGTGATGTGGGACAGGACCTTCTCAGCAGCTGCTCCCAGACCTTGGACCTCCCTCCCTGGAGAAGCTCCTTCCTTGTTGTCTTTCCACCACCAGGTAAAGCTTTCTTGTTCCAACAGGCTTTGGGGAACTAACTGCTTTTAATGAAAGGGCTGGTGCAATGCTATTTTTATTGTATTATCTGTTTGATTGTAATTGATTTTGGGGGCACGATGTGCACTGTGCTCTAAATCACTGAGCCTCTTGGGCTTGCCGATCAGAAGGTTGGCGGTTCGAATCCCCACAACGGGGTGAGCTCCCGTCGCTCTGTCCCAGCTCCTGCCAATCTAGCAGTTTGAAAGCACACCAGTGCAAGTAGATAAATAGGTACTGCTGTGGTGGGAAGGTAAACAGTGTTTCTGTGCACTCTGACTTCCATCACGGTGTCCCGTTGCACCAGAAGCAGTTTAGTCATGCTGGCCACATGACCGGGAAAGCTGTCTGTCGACAAACGCCAGCTCCCTCAGCCTGAAAGCGAGATGAGTGTTGCAACCCCATAGTCGCCTTTGACTAGACTTAACCATCCAGGGGTCCTTTACCTTACTTTTTAAACTGATTTTACACATACACACACACACACACACACACACAGAGTTTTAATTCTATTTATGTTAAATTGGTGGTTTTTTTTTACTTATTGGGCTTTGTCCCACTTTGTTTTCAGCTGCCCTTCTTTAATCCCTAAGCCACCTTGAGTCCCTGTCAGGGCAAAAGGTGGGATATAGATAAATACATGTTGACTGACAGCTCTGAAGAGTGCAGTCACCATAAATCCCAGGGGATTATATATACTGTTCACATGGAGGTGCTACATCATATACATGGCTCCCCGCTGCCAGAGCCCCTAATTTCACAGCCTCAGTGCCATAGAACATCTTCCCATTGTAAATATGAGGGTTATGCTGCAGTCCTGCAGTTAACAGAGGCCCGGGTCTTGATACCCACTTGAATTATGAAAGGGGTCGGTTGCTCATTCCTCAGAAACAGAGCCATTGGGTGCCAGACACTTGTGACAGACTGCTGCTGACTTTATGCGAAAGCCCCCAGGGCAGCTCCAAATCTGTCAGGAAGAATTCCTTCCGAAATTGTTTATTGCCTCCCAGAAATAACGTGTGTCTGTTTCAGAGATTCATGGCTGCTTCCAAACACGAGGAGCAGAACAAAACAAAGGCAGGGGTTTCTTAATTAGCAACTTGGGCCTTCTTACTATCAGTGCACATTAACCTGCAAACGGATCCCTGAAGGTTTAAAACATTATTCTAAGGAATCGCAGCCTGATGTTGAGTCTAAATTCTGCCATCTATAATTTGCTTGTGATGCTGTGAGGACTTTTAACAGCTTGCCTGGCTATGTAAAAGGAAAAGGGAGATGCATTCTAGACATTTAGACATGCATTTTAGCATTGTCCTATAATGCAGAGGAACTATTTACTGGAAGAAGAACATTCCAGGATATATGTGTGTGCTGATTTATAGCAGCCATTAGTTCCCTATGTCCTGCTGTGGTTTGCAGAAATTTCAGCTCCTGGCTACAGACATGCAGCCACTGTGAAATCACCTGAGTTGCCTTTCATCTAAGTCAGTGTTAGGGACCCTCAAGCTCTCCAAGTCCCATCCATCATAGGCAGAGGTGGCTCAAGACATTTCGCTGCCTGAGGCCAACAACAAGATGGCACACACCTACCCCAATTACCACATATAGAACCAGATTAGACTGGCAGTGGAGAATCTTGTTTTGACACTGGTGATGGGTCAACGTCCTCCACTGTACATGAGGCAGGGTGAGGTCACTGCCTCAGGCAGCAAAAGCCCCCCCCCCAACACGCTCACAGGTGCCCCACCACTTCCGCCAGCAGCAGAGAAACACCACCACTATCTGAGCTGATTTTGCAGAAGATCGCACCCATTTGGGGCAAGATCTTGCATGAAATCGGTACGACTAGACCACTGAAAGATTAAAATGGAAAAAGTTTGAGGAAATTAAAAAACACTTAACTGATGGTTAAAATTCAATCAATTGAATGATATATTTAAATTAGATAAAAGAAAAGGGTTCGCCACTGAAATACCGAAACTTGAGAAAAACTTACTACAAAGCAAGGATAAACTACTTTCCAAAAAGTATAGGCTCCTGTTGGATTGGGAGGTGATGAAGGAGGTTAAATCAGTGATGATCCAGTGATCTAAAGATTTTGGTTATAAGATACAGATGGCATCTTGGGAAAGACTTCGGAGAAAGGGCTTGAAGTTCATGGCTTGCTATATTTTAAAAGAAAATAACATGAAGTTGTTTTATCGATGGTATATTATACCAAGCAAGCTGGCAAACATAAATAATCTGAAGGAACAATGCAACACATGTGGTGGAAATGCAATAAGATAACAAACTTTTGAGGAATTATTTATAATGAGCTAAAAAAATGTTCAAACTAACTTTTATCAAAAAACCAGAAGCCTTTCTTTTAGTCATCATAGCTGCAGATATTTTGAAGTAACAGAGAAAGGTATTCATGTATGCAACTACTGCCGCGAGAATGTTAATAGCTAAAGGGTGGAAGGGAGAAAAAATGGAGTGGCAGGTGAAACTAAAATGGAGTGGCAGGTGAAACTATTTGAATATGGCAAAGATGACAGGAAAAATCAGGAATCAGACAAACCAAAAGTTCAACAAAGAATGGGAATTATTCAGATTATATTTAAAAGAACATTGTTCTCCTTTTGAAATCTCTGACATGCTTTGATTAACTTCTGCAATGTTACCGTATATGCTACAAAGATTATGACGAATTTATGATAAGTTAAAGGATATATAAATATGCAGTCAACAAGGAAACGTAGGACTCATACTGAAGATGACGGAAGTCTTAACATATGGGAAAAATTATTTTATAAGTTACATTTTCTTTGTATTTCATGTGACCTGATCTGGTTTTTTCTTTCATTCTGTTTGTGGTGAAGGGACTTAATATGTAAAATAATAAGGATTAAAATGCAAAAAAGAAAGAAAAATGTGACAAGGTGTACAGCAGCGGCAGAGCAGGTGAGAAGTGAGGTTGGTTTATTATTATTATTATTATTATTATTATTATTATTAGACTCATGCACAGTCATTTGTCCCAAAACAATGTATGTCTTATGCCAGAACGATTATTGCAAAGTTGCCTTTGGGTTTATGGTTATGCTTTATTAGCATTTCGTCTGAACGTTCCATTCATCGTAGTAACGGGCCGAGAAAGTACTGTACACAGACTTTTTTAAAGGCTTTCAATTTAATGGGCATGATATAAAAAGAAAAGCGACTAGGGAGGGAAGAGGAAAGCAAGCTAAATCAGGTACCTTAAAAAAAAAAAAAGAAATGAGTGGCAGCTGGACTGGGCACTGCAGAGCAGATATGAGAGCAGAGGAGGCAAATGGCAACTGGTCCATCTATGTTGACATGGTGGTGTGAGCCTTGATGTCTGTCCCCTCCGGATGCAGTCGGGTGAAAATAGAAAGTGACAGAATTATTATTTTGTATGCGGGGTAGAAATCTGTCATCATATCTTTAGCCCAGAAGTTGTAACGTGCTCTCTGTAAACAGTACTATATGAGAGATGGGGAAATATGATGGACAGGGAGAGATGTCCTGGAATTAATATAGAGAGGGATTCAATTTTGTGGGAGTTTTTTCTGCTTGTTCCGTAAGTGCATGCATTTTTGCTTGCCCTACGGAACGATCCCCTGTCCCCCCCCCACAGGTACTGTTCTGGGGGGGTGTCTCTTGAGCCTCCAGAGTGAAGCTGGGGGCAGCGCTGGGTGCACAGGAGGAAAAGGTGGGAGGAAGTCCCACCCATTGTACTAGCAGGTGCAGCGTAGGTAGTTATGCTTCCTTCCTTCCTTCCTTCCTTCCTTCCTTCCTTCCTTCCTTTCTTTCTTTCTTTCTTTCTTTCTTGTTTATTTATTGATATCTCAATACATATACAAAATGTTAACATAATATTACATATACATCATACCTGTAAATTCACATTTTTCATTTCATTAAGTACCAACATTTAGTCATTTCTTGCTTACTTCTTGGACGTGGGTGACGCTGCGGGTTAAACCACAGAGCCTAGGACTTGCCGATCAGAAGGTCGGCAGTTTGAATCCCCGTGATGGGGTGAGCTCCCATTGCTCGGTCCCTGCTCTTGCCAACCTAGCAGTTCGAAAACACGTCAAAGTGCAAGTAGATAAATAGGTACCACTTCAGCGGGAAGGTAAACGGCATTTCCATGCGCTGCTCTGGTTCACCAGAAGCAGCTTAGTCATGCTGGCCACATGACCCGGAAGCTGTACGCCAGCTCCCTCGGCCAATACAGCGAGATGAGCACTGCAACCCCAGAGTCAGCCACGACTGGACCTAATGGTCAGGGGTCCCTTTACCTTTACCTTTTACTTACTTCTTGTCTTACCCTATGTCTTCCCTCCGCCTGTGCGTGACTTCGTAATTTTTTTTAAATAACTTGATTATTGTGATTGTATTCTTGTATCTTAATCATTAAACATACATACTTGTATATCTATTTAAATTCACTTTGTGAGATCAGTCTATCCATATCAATCAATTTTTGGTGGAGCATCTTTTAATCAAGTATTCGTCCACACACTTCCGTTCCTGTTTGAGATTTTGGTTAGATTGCCTTCTAATTGTTGCCGTCATTTTTGCTAATTCAGTCATTTCAAAAAAATTATGTTGCCAATCTGCCACAGATGGTACTTCTTCTGATTTCCAATTTTTAGCAACCAATAACCTAGCGGCGGCCATTGCATTTATGCATGCGTTTTCTTGAACCTGTAGACTGGCACCTTAGTTAATGACTGAGGCAGAAAGTCTTTGCCAATCATCCCTTCCAGGGAGCACTGATGAAATGAAATCCAGCATCCATTGAAAGCAGTGACAAAAATAATCTGGTGTCCCAAGAATACATGCTTGATTTTTATCCTATGTATCCCTTCTTTTCTTTTCTTTTTAAATGAAGCATCTGACAAGCAAATCTAACTCAACATTGCGCACTCCTTGGGCTTTGCCATGTGTGTGTCTTTCTTCAACACAACGTTGGTCTTCCTTCAACACATATCTGCTCTTTTCTCTGCATCGCACTTCCACATTTGCATTTTAATAAATTGTAGCTGCTTATTATTGTCATGTCTGTGTCAGTAGTTGCTGTTGATAATTTGAGGGCATGTGCTTGGAAATTCCATTTCTAACACTGTTAAAGATGGGGAAAGATAATTGCAGTTCGAAAATGTCCTCTCTTTTTTTTTAGAATTATAGTTTAGCCCCAATGTGTTGAGGTAGCCTAACGATTAAGCTCTACATGCTCAAAGGAAGCTGTCAACCTCTCTGAGATGAGAGTAGGCCTCTTTTATGTGCTCATGAAGTGCCAATAATGACTTTCTGTTATTTTGAAATAATACTTTATAATTACCGCTGGGGTTGTTGGTTCATCAAAACACTTTTTTGGGGGGGGGAGCCACAGGGGAGTCATGGCAACGATGTTATGAACAGTAGAAGCCATGACAGGAATTATGAAAAAGCCACAGACGTGTTTGCAGGTACCAAAAACTCTCTCTCCCCCTATATTTGCAGCTGTTCTAGAATGTTCCTGCTTTAGAAAACAGGGCTCTCCTTTGGTCCCCAGCCGAAATGGATTAATGGACAGCTTTTCTCGGTTTGGGATATTCTCCTCCATCCTTGAATTTGGTGTAGCCTGAAGTGGCAGAATTGAAAAGCAGATTTATCATTTCATTTGCTGTTTGAACGGAAAATGTATAGCTGACCTCAGAGTGTGTTGTATGTATGTGTGCACATGCAAACAGATAGATAGATAG